>JACCPG010003500.1:0-35201 GCA_016069955.1 Drepana arcuata
CGCCTGCGTCTCTACAGGTAGTCTCTTTTACCTATGGACATTAAGCTTGTCATGTGGTCAATTATCTCCCCTCCCTCTCCCTTGCTTGGCAGAGGTAGAGAAGGGTTATGTCATATGTTCTCCTGATTGGCTTTGAAGGGCAGGGATGCGACCGCGTTTGCTTGCTCGAGATACAAAGTTGCTAGTGAACGAACTCTTTCATATTAAAAGTAGACCAAAGCGTTAAAGGACATCCCTATGACAACAGTAGTCACCACAAACACACTATTTTAGTATTTATATTTTGTTGTAAAGTCAGTTCGGTGCCACTTGTTATAAAAAAAATCATTATCCTCCGTCCACTCGAACTCGGCAACTCGGCAACAACTCGAACAACTTGACCAACTTGACCAACACGTCTTTAGTTAAGTTGTTTTACGGCGTAATATGAATTTCAGAATGTAAGACGTTCATTCAGCAACTGTTGGAGCCGAATGTGGAGGCTCGTTTGAAGATTGACGAGGCGGCGCGCCACCGCTGGATCAAGCGCCCTGGCATGAAGATGAAGACACACCCCTTTGGCACCATCGAGTGCAAGAGCAACAGGGAGGTGAGGCCCGCATATCTATATGTCCTCACGCCTTCCCATAAGGGTCCCCGAAAGGGTAGGCAGAGACAGAGAAAGGCGTATGCATAGTCGTGCTTGGGTAACGGCGATGGACTCGCCATCTGTCTCGTTGAAAGTGGGTGGAATCAAAATAAGTAGGGAGTTTAGTTGGCCGTTTCTACTCCTGAAAGGTAATTTGTTCGAAACTGTGGTAACAGTATGTCTGTTTTAATAGCTATATGACGTATAAAAATCTTAAAATATTTAATTTAGTACTTGTTCTATTTGAACTATACATCAAGCATGTTTATGTAAGATGATAGTACTCGCGATAAGCGACCACGCAACCGCTTTGCGCTGCTTGATGCTTTCTTTCGTCCTGATATCCGTGTATACCCAATGCTTGTGTATTGCACAGTAGATATGTCACCTAACTTTATTTTTTTTACGTAGATATACAAAACAATTTCGGATCTGGCCGGCCAGAGTGTGACCGATGTGGTAGCGGAAATTAAATCGGAGCCTTTCGGGGCGCTGGCAGGCATGTATAATATAAAAACACACCTGCAACAGCTACAAGGAGCTACCGGCATAGACTTGCTTTGGTCTGGAGCGGTGCATGAGCCACGGCCCCCCTCGCCCCCACAATACCGGCCCGTGGAGGGGCAATACCGGCCCGTTGACGGCCAATACCGGCCTGTTGACAGTCAATACCGACCCGTTGACGGCCAATGCCGACCCGCAGACGGCCAATGCCGACCCGCAGACGGCCAATACCGACCCGCAGACGGCCAATACCGACCCGTTGACGGCCAATACCGAACCATAAAAGACCAGTGTCGGCCGATGGAGCCGTCCGGAAGCAACCCAGCGCCAACCCCGCCGGCACGACTTCAAAAGATAAGAATACCCTCCACACCATCAAGACCTATTTCGTTTCAGAGATCCGAAAGGTTAGAATTTCTAGTTTTCTTTGCAACCCTAACGTATGTATTAGGCCCTCGGTTCGAGCCCTAGTTGTAAAAGTGATTACTACCGGTTACTACCCATAAAATATTTGAGAAAAGGGTCGTGGCCACCAGAATGTCAATGGAGTAAACATTATTTTGTCACCACACAATGCCTTCTGTTCCGTACCCTTTTAGGGGATGGACTTTTAGCAATCCTGCCTTATTTCTCATTTTTCTTACGAAAAAAACACCTGTTAAAATTGTCGTCCTTCTAGAAAAGACGAATTTGTATCAAAGGGCCTTAAAACGTTTCAATACAGGAGAGTAATTAAATAAAAAAAAATATTCTACATTGTCCAATACTGATCAATTTGATAAAATAACATCGATTAACACGAACAAAATGTATTTTTTTCTGTAATTTTTAATTAAAAGATACATATATTTAATTTTTGGTATCTTACTGCGCCGTCGCGGCATGGATTATATGATCGACTTGTGCGTACAGCACGCAGATCCCCCAGAGGCGTCCCCCCGTCGAGGCGAAGCCCGAGCCTCGGGGCCCGAAGCCCCCCGAGCCCCAATCGCGGCCCTCGAGCCTCTGTGGACTGAAGCAGCCGGTGTACAAGATGTTCGCGAGCGGGGACTGCCTGCCGCGCATAGAGGAACACGCCGCGGCGCACGACCCACCACGCCCACGCCGCCCTGACTACTGCCGCCGCGTCGGCGACGCTGTGCCCAGGTGGGACATACAAATACCACAATACTTCATTCCTTTGTCATGAAGGTAGCATAATTATGTAGAAGTTGGGGACCAGAAGAGGGCTCGTGACGAACGACGCCTAGGTTGTAGGTATGGCATTGGATTGAGGAACTGCGCTATATGCGCATATAGCGCAGTTCCTCAATCCAATGCCATCTATACAAATTATTCCAGAAAGACCACTCATGCCAAAACTTGAGAGGATTACACAAATTTGTAGAGGTAGAGGTAGACCAGTAATGGACGTGTGTCGATTGTGAAGCCACAAGGATCACGCTTTGCCCCCTATATTCGATATTTTCCTCAAATCATTCCTTCCAATGCAATTGTCTGGCTGGATGCAGAGGTAGACCACGTTCCAACTGCCTAGATCAAATCTATCGAACGCTCAACGGTAGGGACGCTAAGAGTTCCCACTCGAAACTAGTTTGTATGAAGACGGATGAATATTGATGACAAGAAAGGTCTGTGAGTTAAGAGGGCGTTCTACTCTCTCTGCCTTCTCCGTGGGGGACTATGTGTGATTATATATATGTATATATGTAAGTATATGTTTGTGTCCAGCAGTTGGAGATCAAGCGGGGCGATGAACGTGCCACCGACGAGGATACTGCTGCAGACCAACGCGACCTCCATCAAGAGAGCATCTTTAGGGTAGCTACCGGTTTTTTCACCTATGACATTTGACTGACAGTCTGGCACACGAGTATGGACCCTAACTTTCTCTGATAACAGTTGCAGAGTCGATTAGGTAGCTTAACGCATTGTCGAACAATTCGTTATAGCACTTCGTATAATACAAGTGGTAGGAAGCTGTCCAGAATTTGTGATTCCAAGCCGCTTGTGAACATGCGATAGTCGAAAACTCTGAGGCGCGTTACTGGAACGCGTCAAAGGGCCCCAGTTATCCAGGTGTGAGGTGTGAGGTGTGATCCAGCCCACAGGTGGCAGCAGTGATGTCGACTTGCTTTTACTGCACAGCAAAGGTAGCCACCATATGACCCGCTTGATGATGGGCATCACCGTTGCTTACTTAAGATTCAAAGGGGTAGCTGACACCTCAGACAAAGCTTGGTGTTGTGGCCGAGTAGTTTGACTAGTTTTCTGCGACACAAAGGTCGCAACTTAAGAATCCCGACTGTACCAATGAGTTTTTCTGAACTTAAGTGCAGTGATTATACACCTCTGCCTACCCCGTCGGGGACCCTTGTGGGAAGGCGTGAGAATATATTATTTATATTACCTATATAACAAAAGCTTGCCAAATAATAAAATTATAAACGGGTTTTTTCTGTCACAGGAATATAGTCAGTCCACACTCTTCGTCGAACAGTCAATGCAAGAGCGAACGATCAATGCCGGTGAGTACCATTGACAGCTTCAACACGCCTGATAGTAAGCGGTTACCATTTTGTCCGGACACTTGCGCCAGCGCACCTATCGGACATTGTGGGACCATAGAGAACGACGATTTTAACAAGGTCGCCAAGTGGTACCATTTTATTTGGATTTTTTAATGAAAATATTATATATTGAGGGAATATATTAATGTGCCAATATGGCCGATGGCGAGTCTATACTCAAGCGGTCAGACTGCAGACGACGACTGTTTCTAGCTGTAATTGAGTTCAGAAAAACTCATTGATCAGATCGCCCGGGCTTAAACATACAGCCATTGTATAGCAGGCGAGTTGCACGTATCTTGCTTATAGTATGTATGTATGTACTATGCGTGTGAAAGTGTATGAGGCTGTTTTCGATGGGCCGAAGGGGTAGGCAGAGCTGTGTAGTATCGACACACTCGCGTTTTGACATATTTTGGTGCCAACGTGACAGATGGCAATTCCATCACTATACTATACATACAACTTTGAATTTGTTCTCAAACGTCTGCGGTGAAGGAAAACCTATTGAATAGGTGATTTGTCCACAGGTGGGCTGGTATTCGACAAGAAGCGTGGGCAAGGAGCCCACACACCTGCAGAGGCTACGTAGGACGGCTCCTATGAAATAGGATAGCGCTAAGCACTCCAACCCCATTGTTCCTGTTTTAACAATGTCTAAGACCTTCACTATTCAGGCGATTCCTTCGCGTTGTAATATTAGGTGTGCCTTGCAGTTACCCGCGTTTAATTTGATTATATTATATACATATCATCACGCCGAGTCCCTAACGGGGTAGGCAGAGTATATAGCGCCAGTTTTGTCTAGACTTACATACCTCTTGGTTACATAATTTAATTACACATACATATATATATATATGGACAAGTACATCGTCGGTCCCTTGGGTAAAAGCATAATAGCCTTTCTCAATAAACGGGCAATGCACAGACATTTTCTGTTATCGGAGTCAACAAAGAAACCAACTCTAAAACATTAGACAAGCGAGAAATAATTTCAAAATCTATACTTAATCACAACTGATCCCAAGGAATCAGAGGGAAGAAATGTGGCAACCAAGCACGACCGCCTGATAGTAAGCGGTTACCGGGCGCAAGTAATACCCGAGATACTAGCGAGCATTAATAAATAAAGCATTTAATTTATTTAAAACATTTATTGCCACTTAAAAAAATAACAATATTGCAGTTAGTTGCCGCAATACAAATATGGGTGGCCCGCAGCCGGAAAACTTGTTGCTGACAACTTATGATATAAGTAAACTGATCATTATAGCATCACGCCGAATCCCTAACGAGTTAGGCAGAGAGAGTAGAGCGCCAGTTCTCTATAAACGAACATATCTCTTTCGCTTCGTCCACATTCATCAGTCTCTTCATACACAAGCTCGCCGGTTTCGGAAATAACGACATAATTTGACGGCAATTTGATCTTGACACAATTTTTTTTTTGTTTTTTTACAAAATGGAAATAATAGTATTGTAAATCCAGCTAAATCACCTATCTCTGTGCCAAACTTCATCGAATTCTGTTACGTATTTTTTTATTGAAAGAGTATCGGAAACCTTCACAAACCTCGCGTCTATGCTTTCGCGTTTTGATGGGGCCCACAGCGCACACTCGAAATGCAATGGTCTCTGATGCATCGTTTATGAAGTGTCTATGGTATTGGCAGCTTGACAGTGTGTTTGAAGAACCTCTCCGCACTTTATTACTATTACTATTATTATTATTAAGTGAGTGACAATAATTAGACAATTGTACCTACGAGGCAAACGATCGTGCATAGTTTTTGATGTCGTTTTGTTAAGTTTGTAGTTAATTTTTTAACATTTTTAATAATGCTAAATAATAGAGTGATGTTGTCAATGCGTATTTGCATTTATTTCTTTGACATTAGTATTTTTATTCGTATTAAATATTTGTAGAAATATATAAATAGGTTGTTCACAAAGCTATGGTTATTTATATTTCTTGACGTAAGATCAACCTCTCCGTTTGTGTAAAACGAGCATAACTTCGTAAGTACGTATGTGAAAATTGTAGAGCGGATACAAGCAATTGTCGACCTTATTGCTAATAATTGATGAATATAAATAAAACACGTTTTAGTATGACATCCCAATGAAACAAGGCCATCGAAGGGGTGTTTTAGGAACTGTTATATGTCTGTTAATTGTAGACCAAATTTGAATCGTCAATAAGATCGCAAATCGCTTGTATGCCGCTCATGAGGCGAGGGCCAGGCTGGTGTGGTGGCGGCCGTCAGTGGAAGGGCATGTGCGTGGGGTGCGTGGTGGCGGCCAGGCGCACGTACGTGGTGTGCGCGCGCCCCGCCGCCACACGCTGCTCATGAGGCGAGGGCCAGGCTGGTGTGGTGGCGGCCGTCAGTGGAAGGGCATGTGCGTGGGGTGCGTGGTGGCGGCCAGGCGCACGTACGTGGTGTGCGCGCGCCCCGCCGCCGCACGCTGCTCATGAGGCGAGGGCCAGGCTGGTGTGGTGGCGGCCGTCAGTGGAAGGGCATGTGCGTGGGGTGCGTGGTGGCGGCCAGGCGCACGTACGTGGTGTGCGCGCGCCCCGCCGCCGCACGCTGCTCATGAGGCGAGGGCCAGGCTGGTGTGGTGGCGGCCGTCAGTGGAAGGGCATGTGCGTGGGGTGCGTGGTGGCGGCCAGGCGCACGTACGTGGTGTGCGCGCGCCCCGCCGCCACACGCTCGCCGCCGAGGGGCTCGCTCTTGAACACCGCCACGCACTTCCACTGGTTCATGTATTGCACTGCAAATATACATTTATTTTTTACACATAAAGCTTACCTACTTCTATTTTTACACCCAATAGGCATAGACATATCATCACGCAGAGTCCCTAACGGATTCTCTCTAGACATACACGCCTCTTTCGCATCGTCCACATTCATCAGTCTCTTCATATATGCCCGCCGGATTCGACTACCCTTGACATTCCCGAACGATTTGATCCACGTAGTTGGAACGTGGTCTTCTTCTGCCGCTTCTTGCATACATTTTTACTTTTCGGACTTTTTGCTGACCAAGGATTGCAAGCATCAAGAGTACTCGAAAAAACATCGAGTGTAAGTTTATCAAGTGCCATAAACAAGACGCTTTCAACGACACTTGATTAGTTCCCACCGTTGTTGTAAAGGAAATAAAAACAAAAAGATTGCAGTTGTGAGCGAACAGATCAACATATATACATACACATAGGTCAAAAATCAAAAAATCTAAATCAATATATTTTATTCAACGTAAGGGACACAGGGAACACTTATTGAACATTATTAGGTATACCCATCGGTCCAAAAATATTACCAGGGAAGGTTATATACTTTTTGATGTCGCAGTAGTCGGGTAAAAATGTGGGTAGGTAGTTACTTTTCCAGAGGCGCACACAGCAGTCGTCGCCGGAGGATGCCAGCAAGGTGCCGGTGATGTTCCAAGAGACTCGCCACACGCAGGAGTAGTGCTCCTCGAAGGCGGCCACCACCTCAGTCTTGAAGCGCACGCCCATCGTATTCGTTGATTCACTTCACAATCAAATTATAATATTACTAGCGGCCCGTCCCGGCTTCGCACGGGGGACATTTATTTTTTAAACATTTTGGCATATTTTTTATTCTTGTAGTAAAGCCGTGGTGGCCGAGTGGTTCGAGCAGTTGCCTGCGACACAAAGATCGCAAGTTCGAATCCCGACTGTACCAATGAGTTTTTCTGAACTTAAGTACAGTGATTGGTCACACCACGAGCTTTACGGTGAAGGAAAACATCGAGAGGAAACCTGCATACGTCTGAGAAGAAATTCAAAGGCGTATGTATGTATAGTCGTGCTTGAATAACGGCGATGGACTCGCCATCTGTCACGTTGGCACCAAATATACCTCTGGCGGAAAGTGCGTGTGTGGGTGTATTTATTACCTATACACCTCTGCCTACCCCTTCGGGGACCGTTGTGGGAAGGCGTGAGGATATATTATATTATATTATTATATAATCAGTGATAATGCAGCATTCAAATGGTGATAGAATTTTTGAAATCGGTCCAGTACATTTGGAGACAATTCCTTACAAATCTTTCCTCTTTATAATATTAGTATAGACTAGCTCTGCCGCCCAGCTTCCTTTGGATGGATAAGTATAACCTCTTGAAATACGATTGCAGCGCCCTCTATCGTGTTTAATTGTATTTCTTTTACCATTAAACTTCATCCAAATCTAGCGAGCCGTTAGAGGCGAGGAGTTGGGTGACAAACACACGTACATAAAGTTTGTATGGATGTTTGTTTCCCTTTCACGGAAAAACTATTCAACGAAATTGGATGAAACTTGTCACTGAGATAGATTATCAGTTGGATTAACACATACACATACCATAAAAGGTCATAAGTAGACTTATGATCTTTCATCTAAGATTTTCTAGAAACCTTCCACCTATTAAACCTTCTAACAAGCAATAACCGTCTGACCACTTATTGGAATGCTGAAAAAACATGATATTTTCTAAGGACATCAGCAACATATATTTATGAATATTTATATATTTTTAAATTAATTATAACCTCCTTACCTATTATAATTTACTTAATTTGGATTTGGATTTGAATGACAGTAATGCACAAGTCATTGTGACTTTGAAGATGATGAAGAAAATATTAATACTATTAAATAAAATAAATAAAGGTGACGATATTCGTATTAACAAATAGCTTTGAATGTTGTTTCTCTTATTACAGGTAAAGTAATATTTTGTAAGCCATATGTATTTACTTTATAGAACTACATGTTGTAAGACAATAAAATCTCTTATTACAGAAACGCATCTACGGACATCGAACCTTCACCAAGATATCTTATATATTTAACTCTTAGGTGTAAGTTAAGCGTACTCACGCCAATGGCTCTATCTTGATGATCCTGACATCCTTGGTGGCCACCGCCAGCAGGTGGAAGGACCGGCCCAGGTTGGGCGCGAAGGCTATGTCGTTCACCGGCTCCTGCACCGAAGCGAGGCAGTCTGTCCGAGTCCAGCGGCGAGACGATTCACTGTACCTGAAATATGATATTGGTGTTAACCATTCGTTTAAAACTCCTTGGCTATACTAGTTATAAATATTAATAGGATATGCTGATAACAAAAATACAATTTATATTTATTGTCTGTGTCTGCTGTGTTCCGACTGATCACAGAAATGGCTAATTCGATGGGGTTACCACTGACAGGGTGACAGGTAGCTGATGCAATATGGAGTTCCCAGATAATAGAACAGTTGTCTTTTAGAAATAGTCGGATGTTGTGAATATAAAATAGCTCCAAAAATTTAAAAATTACAACATTATTAAAGAGGGTAATATTCACGAAACATTGGCTTGGAAACCGCAGGGCACAGCATGTTTTTTTTTAAATGTCACATTGGCAACTAAGTATGTAAATTAAAAGGATTCAATGGATTATTAAAATTAGCAAACCTTCGCTTGCCCCTATGGGAAGTACATACATGCATTTAATTTCGTAAAACTATGGGAAGCTAGCTACATACTCGTATATGAAGACCTTGCCGTTACACGCCGCGGACTTGTCCGTCTGCGTGCTCACCCCAGCGCTGGTGGTGTTGGGCTCGTCACTGCCCACGGCCAGCATGGGGGGGTTCACTGCCCTAGAGTACAGGCACAATACTTAGATCCATTCATTCATATATTTAGAAGAACCTGCAATGTATTATCCCTTACAGGTTTTCCTTAGAGAGAATAGATGTTATTTTAGTTAGTAGCTAGTTGTTCTTCAAGAAGGGTGTCAAAGGATTCATGCAGGGTCGGCAGCGCGCGAGCGATACACCTGGTGTTACAAGCGTCCATAGGCCGCGGTAACCGCTTACTATCAGGCAGACCGCATGCTTGTTTGCCACCCAAGTGGTATAAAAAAAAAACAGCAAATAAACCTATCTCTAGCAGTAACAAATGTCCTTACAAACATTTATAATATTATTAGGCTTTCTGACTTATTAGTAGTTGAAAGGGTGAATGTAGACAAACCTAGCATACATACATACATACATACATATCATCACGCCAAGTCCGTAACGGGGTAGGCAGAGTGTATAGAGCGCCAGTTCTCTCTAGACTTACATACCTCTTTCGCTTCGTCCACATTCATCAGTCTCTTCATAAATGCTTGTCGGTTTCGAGTACTCTTAACGTTCCCGTCCTTGAGAGTCCGATCTATTTGATCCAGGTAGTTGGAACGTGGCCTTCCTCTGCCTCTTCTTGCACACACTTTTGCTTTGTATATATGTTTCGTCAATCTTTCTTCATTCATCCTTTCTATGTGTCCAAACCAACGTAACTACAATCACGCTCTCATTCACGCCAGTTGATTTGCGAATCTCTTCATTGCGGATTTGATCTTATATCGTTACCGTTACGTATAATAAACCTGGCATAAGTTTTAAAAACCATCATAAATGATAACTTACCGAGAAAACAACGATGGGTTCCAGGAGAGACAGCTAATGGACACTTTGGTTGGTATTTCATGCTGCAACGTCCACTGTGCTAGGTTCATAACATCGGGAGCTTCATATATTCTGCAATCGGCATTGGTTTGTTTAATTTATTGATCATATATCCTTACACCTTCCCCGAGGGCCCCTGAAGGGGTAAGCATAGGTGTGTAATATCCACACACCCACATTTTACGTGCCATTGAGATATATTTTATGTGCCAATGTGACAGATGGCGAGACCATTGCCATGTCTCATGCAGGACTGTCTTTGGATTTTTTTCTCAAATGAAGGTTTCCTAATTAACATAGGTATCCTTCATCATCATTAATATTTTATCACCTACACTATCAGATACTTGTACAAGTTATTTAAAAATCTCAGATCTTTTCTATTTTGTTTTCATATATGGTTTAGAAAGATAAACGCAGGTCATTAAGGTTTCCAATATACCAAACCAACATCCACATATAGACAACAGAATCACAGAGGCTAGACTTTGCGGCGTCTTACTAAAGTTATCTGCAGAATCTTCAATATGCGCGAGTGATACCCCGTGTGTTGCAAGCGTCCATAGGCGGCGGTAGCTAGTTACCATCAGGCGGGCCGCATGCTTGTTTGCCACCCAAGTGGTATAAAAATAAAAAAATACCCATATGTATTGTTTCACATGTCCCTAACTGATGGTAACTGCTTACCATCAGGCAGATTGTATGCACTTTTGCCACCTTAGTTAATGGACAGTTACTTAATTTGGACTCACCTAATAATTCCATCAGCAGAACATGTGACTAGAAGGAGTCCTAAGTGTTTTGGCCCAAATTTGACATCTGTAACTGATGTCCGAGAATCTACTAGATTTGATCGCTTCAACCATGTCCTTAAACCTTTCTCAGAGCCGGTGGCTGTTGTATCACCTGGAATAAAAATAAAAATTTAATAGAACAACTTCACGCCTTACATCTAGGGCAGTGTGTTCCCACACCCACAAGGGTCCCCGAAGGGGTAAGCAGAGGTGTATAGGTAGTACCCACACACCCACTTTCTGCCTGAGAATACACCTTAGGTGCCAACGTGACAGATGGCAGGTCCATCGCAATCACTTCAGCACAACTATTTATGTCTTTTCATGTCATCTGTATATAGGTTTGCCTCCATGTTTTCTTCTACCGTGAAGCTCATGCTGTGACTAATGAAAACCTGCAATATTTTTGTTGCAGGCAACTACTTGAACTGCGAAAATATTTTGACCTTTTAAATAACTCTTAGTACTTTAATAGACATATTAAGAACCCCATTCCACTATCAACTATATACACAATCCAAATTCATATTCTTGTATAATTTTTTATAGTGTAAATGGTCTTACTAATCCTCCTCTTGCAAAACTTCTATTGTTTTTATAAAATTCCAATCACCAAGTTACAATAGGTGTAATGTAGGTACATACATATCATAATGAGTTTCTCATGGGGTAGGCAGAGCACCAGACGCGTCCAAAGAGATGTCAATTTTTTTTAAATAAATTAATATATATAATTTAATATAGTGAATAATGCATACCAACTTCCTCCCAAATAGCAGCAGTGCGATCAAACGAGCATGTGGCAATAACTTGTCCAAATTCAGGGTGGGCCCATGTGACCTTCCACACTGAGCCATGGTGTGCCTTCCAACTGGCTGTGAGCCTCCAACCACCCTGACCATCTGAGTCCCACACCTAAAATGTAGCATAGGTATAATAAATAAAGGCTCTGTCAACATTTTTGCAAGTCAACATATCAAAACGAACATCCCAAATGAAACCTAGAAATTTTATCATAAAGCTGTGAGGAGATTTATTCCTCTTTCAAGCAAAAACCAACAAGCAGAATTTGAGGAAACTTGGCACAGAGATAGATCAATAATAATAATGATAATAAGTTACAATATTAGAATAGAGAACAGATAGATTTTTAATCATAAAGGATGTTTTATCAATCAATCAAATAAAATTTTACACAAGTGGAAAAAGTTCTACTCTGGTGGTGGAGTATTAATATATATATATATATATATATATATATATATATATATATATATATATATATATATATATATATATATATACATATATATATATATATATATATATTTGAAGAATTATATATATATATATATATATATATACATATATATATATATATAATTCTTCTGTATGTGTGTTTATCACCTAACTCGCACCCCATCAGCTAGCCCAATTTGGATAAATTTTCGTTTGTATATTTGAGTGGATGGTTTGAAAACACAATTGAACCTCATTGGTGGTTTTGCTGTCATGCTTCAGGAGCTTTGTTTTCCAATCCAAGTAAGCTGGGTTCTGCCTACCAGCTGGTTTTGTATATATAACATTATTATTATACACATAGGCACTTTGATAACCTAGACTCAATAAGAGACAAAAACAATTACCATGATTGCACCAACCTAAGCACATTAAGAAATATTTGTCTTCATCTGAATAGTAGAACCAACCAAACCAACATCGAACTTTTGGTAAAGTTTCAAAACCGGTAGGCATGTATGAAGAGAAGAATTTGGAGGATGCGAAATAGTCTGTAGGTCTAGAGGTCTGTAGCTCTTCCCGCTCTGCCCAGCCGCATGGGACTTGGTGTGATTATATGACAGACGATACAAACCACGACTCTACTTAGATACCCACTCAAGATACTCAAACATTCTTATCGCAAGAGTAAATATGTAACTTAACTTCACGTATTGGTCACTGGAACAAGTAGCCATTCTCTCGCCATAGAAGTCGTAAGCAACATCATGGATGAGGTCTTTGTGATCCGCGAATATTGTTTGAGACTCGAATTGGTTAGTTGCAGTTAATTCACCCATATTACTATGTTTATTCATAAAGTTATTTTTCAAAACTTAACCCCCGTCGCATGTCTCCAAAACCCAAACAAAATCTGTCAAAATAACGTTTCGTTTCACTTTAAAGGGAAACATTTCTGAATTGATTTATTAAAATAAAATTAATAAAAGTGTTTCAATACAATAAAGAATATTTATTATCTTGAAATCTTCATAAGATTTCAAGTTATTGAGCCGTGGTGGCCCGTGGCCGATTGGTTCGAGCAGTTGCCTGCGACGCAAAGGTCGCAAGTTCGAATCCCGGCTGTACCAATGAGTTTTTCTGAACTTAAGTACAGTGATTAGTCACACCAAGAGCTTTACGGTGAAGGAAAACATCGAGAGGAAACCTGCATACGTCTGAGAAGAAATTCAAAGGCGTATGTATAGTCGTGCTTGAGTAGCGACGATGGACTCGCCATCTGTCACGTTGGCACCTAATATACCTCTGGCGGGAAGTGGGTGTGTGGATATTATCTATACACCTCTGCCTACCCTTGTGGGAAGGCATGAGGATATATTATTATTTTTAATAAGAAATCGAAAGAAAAGATGTACAGGTGTAAAATTTTCTAGAACCCGAGTGATATAAATAGAGGAGGGAGCATAATCACATGAAGTCGTTACAAGGGCTCTAACAAACATTTATAATATTTGACAAAAATAGGGCAGTAATAGTTTCTACTAGTATTCTTACTTACGTGATAGATACCAATAAAATCTATGCTTTCAAATAAAATAATTACTTGCTTTAATAACTTTTTTCACGCATCACATAAGATATGGTCGGCATGCACGCATACTAGAGCTTCAATAGCACCATAATAGCACTTTTATTAAATGTAGCTTTCTACAGCTGAAAGACTATTATAGGTAGCCCAAAGCGTAAAAAGTATGCTCTACAAAATGTGGCGTTAAATCGTTATTATTGTCTATTAATTAAAAATCTATTTTTAGTATATTTTTGAGAATACACGAGGAAGAGGATCAGTTTTTATCCCATAATGAATTGAACTATACCAGTAAGAGCAGTAAATCAGACTTCGTCATTACACAAGGAATATAGTATTACTTTCCCGAAATAAGAATTGAAGCATGACCATACCAGAGTTAAACTCAAAGTAATATAGACTGTTAAACTTACCACAACGAAAAGGCTTGTTCATAAAATTTATTTACAAACCACAAAGTTAACACAGGGATAGAAGTTAAGACATTTTTATTTGAATTCGCATCACATTAACTATAAACAATTAACAACAACAAAATGCAATTTCACATAAAATTACAGATTCAACAATGAACTCCGATTTTGCTATTAGATCGTATCAAATTATTTATTGTCAAATTAGTTATAAAACCCAACTGACAAACATTCCACATTACCTACAACAATATACATAATTATAATGGCACTATAACAAGTTTAATATTAAAGCCATTCCAAGGAAATTCATCTGAACTACATTTTACATACAATTTTGGCACATTACCTAAATGAAGTAGAAATACATTTTTAAACACTCCATAAACTATAGGAATGTGTGTTATTATATACTGGCATTAGCTTGGGACATGGTTATCACAAATTTAATATAATTGTATCTACTTTGCTACAGATTCATAAGTTCATTAGCAATTATTATTTAACATCCTAAGAGTTATTAAAAAGAGATTCTTAGACTTGGTAAAATAGGGTAAATTAAAAAAGATTTTGTCTGGCCTTCAACTGATCAATTTCCAAAGCTAACTTCCTATTTGATTCAACTAAGGCATTCTGGTTTTGCATCATACTTTGCATCTGCTCATTTACACCAGACAACTGCTTCTCTAAATACAATTTCTGCTTGGTTAATGCCATCATGATGTGCAAGAAGTAGTTCCTATTATCATCAGCTACATCGGCTAGTGTTAATTTGATGAAATCTTTCAGCTCCTCCACTGCTTTGACATCAGTAGCTGCACATTGCGTATTTGGGTTAGATTGCTTTATGTTAGACAAGTTAATGTGTGAATGCCTCCCATCATCTGGGATCCCATTCGTAGTTATTGGTGACGGAAATGCAAGGTTTTCCACAGTCCTGTTTATAGGGGTTGAAATCTTACTTATGTTTTTCTCTGCATCCAATTGTCTGTATCGTATCTCATGTTTATCACTTATCCTGTCACAATCTACTGATTTGTTGGCATCTTCATCAAAATCATTATGTGATTTATCTAGACCCATCATGACCAGGAAAGAATCTGCTTTTGCATCTGCACTAGATACATCCAAGTTATTCTTAGGAGGTGTGTCTGTGATGAAGAACATGTTATCAGAATTCCGGTTACGAGCTGGTGAGCTTACTTTATGTGGAGTCAAGTTTACCTCCACATCTTCCCTGAGACTAATATCTGTAGTGTATGGCTTCTTCCTGCTGGGCTGGAAAGCAACTCTTCGTACCTCTTCCTCATGCCCTTTCAAAACATTGAAGGGATTGGTCAAATCGCGTAAATCATAAATTAGAATAACACCAGTCTTAGTACCCAAAGCAACTTGATTCTCAATGTTTATGGCAAGAGAAGTTAAGGTGTATGGAGTCCGTATTGTTGATACAACATTCTGCATCCTGATATCATAGACATGTAAAATTTTGTCATATCCACTGGACAGCATAACATCTTTATTAACCAATGAGTATGCAATATCACTCACTGGTGAAGCATGAACATTTTCAAAAAAACATTTGTCTTTGTTTGTAGTTACATCTCTGAGAACGACATGTCCCTCATCTGTTGCCAGGCCGAGAATAGACCTGGACTCATGATGAAATTTCATGGCAGATATACTACGAGAACAAGTTAACTTCACAGTTAGAACAGGAATATTGGACACAAGGCCATATATCACTGTGTCTCCATGTTGCATGGATGCCGCTAGACTTGTGTTCTTGGCATTGTAGCTTATATAGTTTACGCATGATTGCTGTTGTGGAATGGGGAATGTTTTAGTAATATTTTTGTTTTTAGTGTCCCATATCATAACATTGCCACTTCTAGTACCAATGGCTATGTTGCGATGTCCATCACGGTGGAAACACGCAGACCATGTGTCTTTCAAAGGTACATGCTGTAGACTGCGGACATCATGTTCTGCTGCACTAAGAATTTCCACCAACCCTTTTGCATTGATCTGAAATATATAAAAATATATTTTATAGGATACAAGCTGTGCCCGTGACTTCGTCATATGGAATTATTAAAAAAATACAGTTTCCAAAATAAAAGTAGTCTAAGTTATTCCTTTTAACATCAGCTATCTGCCTGTGCAAGTACCGTTCAAATCAGTCAAGCCGTTTCAGATTACCCGGAACATACAGACAGATAGACACATAGAAAGAGAAGAATATTGTAAAAAATTATATTTTGTTATATGTACCATGTATACATCCTTATAAGCATTTAGTATAACGCGTTTTTTTTATATTACAAACAGACACTTCAATTTAATTTATTGGTATAGATTTAACAATATTGATAAACTATGATTCATAATTAGATGTCTAGGCTAAGTAAAGTTAAATGGTTAAATTTAAATTGACATCAAATTGAAATGTAATAAGAACACAACACTTAGTATATATTCATCTTTGTAGAGTATGAAGTGTGTAACTGAGCAAATAATTGGGAATTTATACAATAACTGATTATGTCATCCACTAAGTACAAGGAACAATGGGTACGAATTACAATACTTGGCACACCCTTGTTCATCACACAACTTTTTGTAACAATGAGTTCTACTTTAATAATAAATAATACCACGACATAAGTTCGGGCGGCTCAAAGATTGCTAGGAGTTTTTTTTAACTTACCTGTAGTAAATATTTACTGTCGTCGCTCCAAGATACGTCGCGTAAAATCCCTTCATAGCAACCATAAGACTTTTTTAAATCCCAACTGTTAGCATCATATAATAACAAGCGCGAACTAACAGAAGAGAAGTACATCTTTATCTCGATTTGGAACCGACATGTAAAATAATGAAGAATCCAAAGGCTAGTTTAAATTTGAAGATCTAATGTATGCCCATCATGATGAATGAACAAGCATTAGACAATTTATTTGACTTTATCTAGCCGAAAACAAATTAAATTGAAACCTTAAAGCTTGACAGATTGTAAAGCCTTTTCTTAGCATAAGTTTATGGATGTGAATAGAGGGTCTTTTGAGCTGTACAAATATTTACATCAATCTAGTTTAATACTCTTTGTTTTATATTATTAAAACAATGAAATAGTAAACAGTTCTTAACCTATATATAGAATATAAAAAACTTCTCAATTTCGTACCCATTAACGAGGAAAGTATAACTTTAGACTTTATAAATATGCAAAATATTGAAATAATTTACCCATTCTTATTAATACTTGGTCAACGCACGAGTTTTTCTCTTATTTGTAACTCACAACTGTTACAGTATACATTGTAATCTTTGCTCACAACTATTGAGAAGTATGTTTTCTACTGTTGCTAGCTCAGACCATATTAAATAGTAGTCTTTGCCTCAGACAATCCAGATAATCTGTGGCTGATGTATAGAGATAGACATCGAGCTGATTTGTTTAAGGTCCGAGTTCTGACGTGTTTGAAAAATATTGTTGCGGTACTTACCTACGTCTACGTAGCGGTGTCCAGTGTCTAATTTAGAAATTTCGTGTAGTTCAACGAGGTGCTTAATAATTTAAGTAATATATATTTAATAAACTGCATTTTCATCAATAACTAATCCATTAAGCAGAATAATAATTATTATACTCTAAAAATATAACCTCGAATCGATCAGGAGATAGATGTCATGAAACTTTTACTACTAATTTCATTTAATAACTACTCATTAATCACTGAACGATATGCACTTAGGGAAAGCTACTACAACTAGTTCTATGTCCATGACTTTTACGCTTTTCATTTCAGATAATCAAAATGATCACTGATATCCAATTGGCAGTATTCTCCAACATTCTGGGAGTATCCATCTTCCTTCTCGTCATTCTCTACCACTACATCAATGCAAACAGCTCGAAATAGAGGTAAGCTCCAGAATTTGGAAAGGTAACAAATATTTGTTAATAAATAAGTGGTTGTGTGGGTACTACCTACACACCTCTGCCTACCCCTTCGGGGACCCTTGTTGGAAGGCGTGAGGATATATTATTATTATAACAGACTAATATGATCTGTATGAGAGACTGATGATTGTGGACAAAGCGAAACAGGTATGCAAGTCTCGAAAGAACTGGCACTCTATACTCTCTGCCTACCCCGTTACGGACTCGGCGTGATGGTATGTATGTATGCATTATTTTAACAAATATGTTGTGAGATTATATAAGTCTCCAAGCAATGTTATGTCTACATGGCTAAATACATACATATTATTATGCCAACATACACTGTTGGCATAATTAATTATAACCAAGTCATATCATTGGATTGCTGGATTGTTTCCTCCTGCACTGCTCAGCTTCCTTACACTGCACACATCTCTGGTGGAAAAGCTGGCTGAGCCAAAGCTATATACTTATATCAATTCTTTCTTTTACCTTTTAATCCTCAGAACTATATTACCAGTTTTGTTGAAATTCTTCAGACAACATCACACAGGTTGGGACTTTCACCTCCAACACACAAGTCTCATATTCTTCTAAATACAATTATAGATATTGATACATACTTCTTATAGGTTTATGTATATATGTATAGTCTTGACTGAGTAATCTCAGATGGGGAGCCCATAATCTTTACTCAAGTGCTACTATACATACATCTTTGATTTTCTTCACAAAAATAAGCAGGTGCAACATATCCCTCTAGATCTTTACCGTAAAACTTTCACTATGACTAATTACTGTATTTAAGTTAATGTACAGTTCTCTTAAAACTCTTTAAAACTACGAAATTGCTTGACTTTGGTTAGTTTACCTGGTTTTCTATACAATAATACACTATATAGTGTCACACCACCCCATTTAACAACTTACTGCATTAAAAACATTTGCAGTACTTTCATAGTTATCAATGTTCTATTCTCTGCTGTTTTGTTGTTGTATCTAGCACTTGTTTACTTCAACTGGCGTATTGGAGAATGTATGATTTTTTCTTTTTTAGGATGAGACTTTGTCTCACAATTTAACAGCCACAGCCACAGATATACAAACTTTACACTGTACATCTCATAATCTATACTATGCCTATTCATATATTTTTCTTTTGTTACAGGTTCACTTGATGATACCATATCATTTATATGCAATATGTGAAAATGTTATACATATATTATTATGTTTAAGAATTTATGATGTAATAATAAATTAAGGGTCCCCAATATTTGTTTTTTTTTAACAACTGTGGCAACTGTGAACAACTGTTTTAATAACTGTGACTTGAGTGAAATGAGTGAGTGCCTGAGGGTGTCTCTTTATGAGTAGAATTACTTAACTTAGTACCTAACCTTGTGTAGGTAAACTTATAGGCAGGTATATAAATCTAATACAGATGCAACTCCTGGATAGTATTTACGGTTTCAAAAACTAGAAAATTAAGCTGACTATGTATACCTTATGATGCTAAGACATATTCCCTCAATGCTGTCAGTAAACTAAATAAAAGGCGCCAACACGATATGATATGTGTGGTAAGTATCTGGCATTATTACTACATAAATAAATATTACTATGTTAAAAATATGTATATATTATGTTAAATATACATACATACATATAATCACGCCTCTTTCCCGTAGGGGTAGGCAGAGACCACTTCTTTCCACTTGCTACGATCCTTACATACTTCTTTCGCTTCGTCCACTTTCATTATTCTCTTCATACATGCTCTTCGGTTTAGGGTACTCTTGACCTGACCTTTTTTCAAGACGTCCCTAATTATTATTATATTATGTTAAATATATGTATATATTATGTTAAATATATGTAAAATGTAAGAGCCGTGGTGGCCGAGTGGTCCGAGCAGTTGCCTGCGACGCAAAGGTCGCAAGTTCGAATCCCGACTGTACCAATGAGTTTTCTAAACTTAAGTACAGTGATTAGTCACACCACGAGCTTTACGGTGAAGGAAAACATCGAGAGGAAACCTGCATACGTCTGAGAAGAAATTCAAAGGCGAATGTATAGTCGTGCTTGAGTAACGGCGATGGACTCGCCATCTGTCACGTTGGCACCTAATATACCTCTGGCGGAAAGTGGGTGTGTGGGTATTATCTATACACCTCTGCCTACCCCTTCGGGGACCCTTTATTATATTATAAATATTATTATATAGAATTTAACAAAAAAAGATATTGTTTAGTTTCTAGAATAAAAGTTACTCCTTTTTACATCAGCTACCAGTGAGAGCCGTTTCAGAGATTAGCCCAAAACAGACAGACAAACATTGTAAAAAATGATATTTTAGTATACCGTTGTACCGTGTATATATATATATATCCATTTGCATTTAGTAAAAGCAATTATTTTAATATAATCAAATCAAATTAAGGGCTGGTTTATTACATTACTAGCTGTGCCCGCGACTTCGTCGGCGTAGACAGCTTTTTTACCTTTCGTAAAAAAAAAAAAATTTTTTAACAAAAAGTATCCTATGTTACTTCTAATACCTCCGAGAATATGTGTACAAAGTTTTATGACGATCGGTTAAGTAGTTTTTACGTGAAAGCGTAACAAACAAACTTACGTTCACGTTTATAATCGTAGTAAGGATGGGCAGCGCTTGCAAGAAACGGGGCTAGTATATTAATAGTAATCTATGGACGGGGGTAAATAACGGTTAGCTCGTGTGGCGCTTCTCCGCCAGCGTGGGCGGAATATCAGTCGGGTGCCGTACTTAATACCTAAAAGAGAAAATGAGAAAATATATAGAATGCCAACAACACAGATAATTTATACTCAACATCGAATAAACCAGGCAGGAAATTAAAGTGTGACTTAGCACAATTTGTGTTGCGTCACGATGTTTGGTTTGTACTCAGTCCATTAAGCACGGTATAGATTTGTTTGTACTTAATGAAACGTGATCTATGCAAATCAAATTATTTAGTTTGACGTTATACCACACCGGAGATGTATTTTGAGTGCTAACGTGACAGATGGCCATTCTTGGCCATTTCTCAAGCAAGGTTTCTTCGCAATGTTTTCCTTCACATTAAAGCTCGTTATGTGACTATCACTGATGGTACCTAAGTACAGAAAAGTCATTGGTACAGTCGAGGTTCGAACTTGCTATCTTTGTGTTTCAGGCGACTACTCGCACTACTCGGGTTTTAGATAGGTACCTATCGTAGGTACCTACAAATTTAAAAGTGAAAGTTGTGAGCATGTTCTTTAATCAATCACCCCAGAACAGAACGGCTGAATGCGGATGCGGAATAGCATGAAATTTGCATGGTGTTAGGAGAAGTAGAATATGTCCGTCAAATATTAAGTAACAAGTACATCCATGGCACTCCGATAGCATTACGCGCCCTTTATGGAAAAAGTTTAAATTTTTCGCTAACTTAATGGAATAAACCGATGTTCAGAATACAGAACATTCAAATTTTAAACATCATTTAACTTACACGGAATCCATAGACCGCGAGTCATTCGCGCTTGTCCGATCCATCATAAGTGCTGTGATTGCATTGCGTTCAATGTGTTTCCATAACGACAAAATATACTTGTTCAAATGTGTACAGACGATACTTAATATGCTTTTTACACAAAATGGACATTGACCTGAAGTAGGTAAGTGTTTCCGTAAGTAAGCTATAAAATAGAATACATATGTAATGGTTGGTGTTTTTTTTTATATTAACAGAAGCAGCGATGACCACGAAGTGACATTAGTATTAACATACATATGAGCAAACATAGGTCTCGGAAACCATGGTCTATGCTTCCCTAGGGATTGTTTTAATAAAAAAACAATAAATAGGGAGGTGCAATATAATATTATTAGCTAGATTCTATGCTGTGTAACACTTAGGACTATTTACAAAATATATATAAATATACCTATAGGTATACTAGGTAACTACTAAAAATATATCGGTGGGAAAAACAATACAATTGGAAAATAACAAAGTTCTTTCGATATTCATATTAATACTTATTATAAACGCAATAGTAACTCGTTCCGTCTGTCTTTTCCTCAATCTGCTTGGAATATGTATCAGGAAAGAGAAACATGGGACTTTATGCACAAGGATGTACGCAACTTTTCGGCGCAAATAAGGCTTAAAACGTGTGAAATAGGGCACGAAACTTTGTATTGGGCAACTTAAAAGTAATATTTACTAAGATGAATATAGGAAGGATATAAAAACTAATCTATATGGAGCGTAAAAGAGTACTCAAACTACTCAATGTACTGCATGTACAATGTATATGCAGATGAAATCTACAACGAATTGTTTTACATTGAGTTAAAACTTTAGAAGAAGTTTTCGCAATCTGTTGAATATTAACTCCTTAAAATCCTTGCACCAAACGAAATCTATGTGATTGAACGGATCGTAAGGCACTTTGTATATATCTACAGCATTACCCAGCTCATTGTACAACTCGTCCACATCGTCGGGGTGCGCCAGCCAATCCGCATTACTATAAAAAAGGGAAACAGGAGCTGTTATCATCTCTAGCTTATACCTTGGCGGTACATCCACTCCGTACTTCTCCAAATTCCCCGACGTTCCGTAATCGTACTGCTTAAAATCTCCAGACGCCACTCCCTGTCCGTAATGCGCGAATTGCTTCGCAGAAGCTCCGGAAGGCACATGACCAAATAGCACTGGCAAATTCGTCACATTTAGCTGCTCAAAACCGAACCCTGTTATCAAAAACATAAGGTTTCCGCAGAATATTTCTGCCAGAGGTGTAGTTCCGCACATTAACAACTTTAAGGCCCGAATCAAGGTGTCATCAGGAAGGAACTCGTAAATACCTACACTCTTCGTAATTGTGTGTATTACCGAAGTTCCCGGAGCTAAGAGCTTTACCATAGGCGAACGAGCGTTGGACATGAATGCGACTGGTGACAGAGCTACCATCAGCGATACTTTTTTATTGTAATCAGGTCTCTCTGATGCCATCACGAAGAACACAGTGGTGCCTTGAGAATGTCCGATGTATTTTAGCGAGGCTTTTTCAGTAGTTTTGAGCACGAAGTCTATCATCGCTGGTAGGTCATGTATGCCAATTTCATGCCATGAAAAGTCCCAAAATGCAGCATTGGAAGGGTTCAAGTGTACATGGCGCCGACAGTGCTTATTTCCTCGCGCATTACCCAACCACACGTCAAAACCCGCGTCAGCTAATAAATAAGCCATCCCAGCTTGTGGCCCGGATATTATGTAATCGTCAGCGCTACCCAGCAAACCATGCATGAGGAACACCACGGAACCGTTCCTTGGTATCCTAAACAACATTAAAACGTACCCGTCGCTAGTTTTCACTTCGTGTTGTTCCACCGGATATCCGTATTTGAGTATAATATCGCCAATGTTCAGTCTGGCGTCTTCGTTTCCAATTCCTGAGTGGAAGTCTAGTATAATGTTGTCCACTAAGCCGACGGTGTTCACGTTGCTAAGAAGCGACGGGATCCGGAACTCTATACCAAGGGATCGTGACAGAGCCAATGGTACCATAGTTGCCACGTTAATGAAAGTGGCAAAGACATTTCCAGTTGTTTTGGTAGCAAAAGTCACCACAGGATTTTTGGTAAGCTGGTTAGCAAGTTGTCGAGTAGTTTGCGCGATTCCAGGAAATAGATAATCGGCGATTTGTCCATGGCCGAATGTAATCAGCAACAGGAATAATAGTTTACTCATTTCACGCGAGCACCCACAGGTTGTCCGGATGGCCGACTGACCGTTCGTTCTCAAACCGACCTTGGCTGTGTTAGATAGTTTTTTGCGGATGTTCATTAACGAATCTTTACGTAGTTTATGTCTACTTATGTCTACACGTGTTGTTAGCGGGACAAATAGAGTGTAATTTATGCATAACTCGGAGCATTAGTTAAACTATTTAACCAAACTTATGTATTATGATTTTATAAGTACCTACATAGATACTCGAAACCGAGCATGTATGAAGAGACTGATGTATGTGGAGGAAGCGAAAGGGGTATGTAAGTCTAGAGAGAACTGGCGCACTATACTCTCTGCAAAGACCGTTAGGGACTCGGCGTAAAGTTATTTATGTACAAGTACATATATATATATATATATATATATATATATATATCTTATATATAGTGTCGTGGTGGCCGAGTGGTTCGAGTAGTTGCCTGCTACGCAAAGATTGCAATCTCGAATCATTACTGTACCAATGAGTTTTTCTGAACTAATGTAGATTCCTAAAGTTTTAATCATTAATCAGACCACTATATTAGATATTTCAAATTAGATACCCTACTCTTTGTGACATTTACAAACCTACATACTATACTAGGCTATTAATTTTAAATAGGTACGTACTTCCTTGCTAGACAGCGAAAATGTATAACCATACTTGAGAAACAACGGCAGGCTCGCTATGTGTCACGTTAGTGCCTAAATATAATATAATAATACATAATATAAAAATAAATGTATCTCCGATCCTACAAAGCAGTTAATACACACCTACCTACCCCTTCCGCGAACGCTCAGCCTGCGGAATGAGCTCCCCGTTGAGGTATTCCCTGCAGAGTACAACATGGAGTACTTCAAGAAGGGTGTGGAAAGCGGCAGGGTCGGCGATACCCTTGGAGATGCAAGCGTCCATCGGCGGCGGTTACAGGCGGAGCGCATATAAATATATATATCGTTCCCACTCTCTAATATTACAATTCTGACGACACGTTTAGTGATCAGAGGTCGTGACTGCGAAATTTAAAGTCGCCGGTTCGATTACCGCTAGGGGCCGATGTTTATTTGATATTTACGAAAATTTTACCTTAGTTTATTTTATACCATAAGGGTGGTAATCAAGCATAGTATTTTCGATTTTATTCATATCATTATCAGTTCTATTTCTATCCGTCATCAGTATTCAGTCACCAGTTTTATGAAAAGGAGTACCTAGGCAATTTTCTTGTCGGATTCAATTCAGTAAAATCGATCTTCTTTAAATGTAAAAATCAAATAAAATTATGATTATTTTAAATTGTAGATAGGTATGTTATATAGCGTACCTACTGATTAATGTGTAATCTTACCAATATTATAAAGACGAATGTTTGGATGTTTATTTCTCTTTCACGGCAAAACAGCTGAACCGATTTGGATGAAAGTGGAAATGGTGATGGCTTATAGCTAGGATTAGGAATAGGCTACATTGAATCCAGAAAAATACTTTGGCTACTTTTTCGATCTTCACGCGAGTGAAGCCGCGGGCAAAAGCTAGTTATAATATTTTCAACAGCGTCCAAGCGTTCACAATTTAACACCTCGCACATTTTGTAAGTATTATAATTATGTATGTCTACTTAGAACGCTATACTAGCTTTTGCACGTCGGTTAACTCTCGTAGCTTGAGTATATTTTTTATTTAAGCCCGTATGGTGATGATTGATATCCATAGCCAGGAAGAGATCTTAAACAAAAAATACTCAATTGGACAGAAACACTTGGAAATTATGCGGTGAGGCCATTGCCCAGTAGTGGGATGTACCAGACTAACAACAACAACAATAATAACATAAGGACGCTTAATTGCTAATATGCGATAATATTTGATGCAAGACTAAGAAAGATAAGACTATATAAGACTACCTTTTTTGGTCCGATAAATATTTTTTCTGAACAACGCTGGGGTATCATACAATTTCAAGGGCTTAGGTGTAAGGCTAGTACTTTAAACGTGTATTTAAATTATGGTTACCATGTTACTTATAATTAAATATGATGAAATTGATCCCAATCCAATTAATTGTATTAGTAGATAATACGACCTCTTTTTTGTATATTTACGCGAAGCAATTCACTTGCACAGCAAATCGTTCCCACCTCGCCACTTCAGCGTTTTGCTGACTTAACACAATGTTTACTATAAAATCTGTCCACATGCCACTATCATCACACAATCCGCCATCATGAAGGCAGCGTTCCTCCTGATATGCCTTGCTCTGGTGCAGAGCTCAACAGCAAATATCTTCCAACGACCAAGGACAAGCCTCGTCGAGCAACCCCAGGACTATATTAGTCAGAATATCCAGAACGCACAGCAGGACCAAAGGACCAGTCAGTACCAAGACAACCAACGTCTGCAAGATGATGAAGAGCAGAGACAGCAATACAAACAAAAAAACCAGCGACAACAGTACAGTCAAAAAGATCAGGGGTCAAAATACATGCAAAGGGACCAGAAAGTAAAGTATGAACAACGGGCTCAGCGACCATACAACTCCTACGAACGCAAGAGTCTGAAACACCGCTCGCAATCTCAAGAAAGCTTTGAAACAAAGGAGACCTCTCAAGAAACCAAGCCCATCAACCAGAATCAGATGTACCTTAACCAATTTAACAAGAAACAAAACACCAACAAACTCCAAGAGCAAGTCCAACCTCAATATGGAGACGCCATTTCGTGGAATGAACTACAAATGGCCGTCGATCCCGATTCACCCATCACCGAGGAAGACATTGAGAAGATTTATGGTGATGCTCAGAGTGCTATGAAACACATCACTGAAGCAGAAAAACCACAGTTCCACGAGCTATACAAGGCCGCCGCCGAAAAGGACAATGAGGATGCTCAACTTAATGCCACAGAGCTTCTGAAGAAGTACAACTATCCCGTTGAAGAGCACACCGTCATGACTGATGATGGCTACATACTCACTCTGTTCCGCATTCCGCCTAAAATGAAGCCGCGTGAAATACAACCCCGAAAGGTGGTATTCCTGATGCACGGAATCTCAGGCAGCGCAGACGACTGGCTGCTTATGGGCCCCGGCCAATCGCTTGCTTACCTGCTGTCTGACGAAGGTTACGACGTATGGCTCGGTAACGCTCGTGGGAACAGATACTCGAGCGAGCACGTCAGCAAGCACCCTGCTGTCAACGGCTTTTGGGAGTTCAGTAACGATGAGGTTGCCCTCCACGATCTGCCGGCAATGATCGACTATGTATTAGAGCAGACGCATCAACAGAAACTCCACTACATTGGCCATTCACAGGGCACAACGACATTCTTTGCGCTAGCCGCTACTAGCCCCGAGTACAATGACAAGATCATCATGATGTACGCCTTGTCCCCAATGGTATACATGTCACATGTGCGCAGTCCACTGTTCCGCATGATCTCTCCTACCAGCAAGTTCTCCAAGCACTTCACCGAACAACTCGGTGACGGCGAGTTCAACCCCAAGAGCGAACTTCTCCACAATTTGGGCGGCGCTATGTGTGAAAAAGAAATCGACTGCAAGAATGTATGTTCTAACGTAAACTTCGTCATGTCCGGCGTTAACGTGGAAGGATTGAATGCTGATTTGATCCCAGTGATACTAGGCCACTTGCCAGCCGGTACGTCCACAAGAATCATCAAGCAGTATGCCCAGGCCGTGGCTTCTCATGAGTTCCGCCAGTACGACTACGGCTCCGTAATTAACGAGCAGGTGTACGACACGCCGCAGCCTCCTAAGTACCAGATGGAGAATGTGAAGGCGCCTGTGTCACTGTTCTATAGCGAGGAAGACTGGCTGGCACACCCCACGGACGTTCAACGACTTCAAAAGGAACTCCCCAACGTGCAGGAGTCGTATCAAGTCCCTGACGAGCACTTCAGCCACTTGGACTTCCAGTTCTCCACAAAAGCACCCAGCCTTGTGTACCAGCACCTCATCAACTCCATGGAAAAGCAAAATGAAACTTATTAGTATTACAAAAGAATTCATTAATTATGTAGGTAAATGTTCAGTTCGACTTATGTTAATAATTTAATTTTTTTATGTACTTCATTGACGCATAATAAATCCGTCCATAAAATGTAGACCATCCTTTAATTTCACCTTGGCACTACAGTAACATGGAGCTTCAGTCATTGGTTCTCCTTATATTCTCAGGAAACGTATATTGGTGGTAGTTTTGTCGCCAGGTCCGTTATTACAAAAGCCATGGTTCGATCTCCACCTGCCCCATGCAAACTCACAAGTGCGTGCATGATAGAATTGCAAGTTCTAATCCGGACTGTACCAATGAGTCTGAACAGTAAGTACAGTGATTAGTCCCACCGCGGGCTTTACGGTGAAGGAAAACTTTGAGAGGAAAACTGCATACTATATAATAAATAATGATATTAATGCGAAAGTTTGTTAAAAATCAGATAATTTATTTTGTCACGTATGTATGGATGTTTGTTAACTCAATCACGCTAGAACGGCTAAACGGAATTGAACGAAATTTGGCACAGAGCAGAGATAGATTATTATCTGGACTTACACATAAGATACGCTATTCCTACCTGTTCCTAAGCTGTTCCCCCATAATTAAGTACTAATGTTGTAACATAATAATATTGTTATTGTGTAGCTTATGATTTGAAATGCATGAAGAGAGTGATATATCGAGAAATGCATGAAGAGAGTGATGAATGTGGACGAAGCGAAAGAGGTATGTAAGTCTAGAGAGAACTGGCGCTCTATACTCTCTGCCTACCCCGTTAGGGACTTGGCGTGATGATATGTATGTATGTATGGTCGCGCTCGAGTAACGGCGATACATTCGCTATCTGTCACGTTGGCACCTAAAATATATCTCTGGCGGAAAGTGGGTGTGTGGGTACTACCTATACACTTCTGCCTACCCCTTCGGGGACCTTTGTGGGAAGGCGTGAGGGAAATTAAAATGGTTATTAATGTTCCTTATATTTGTTAATTCCAGATTTTTTTTATAATTTTTACGACAGACGTTCCTATTATATTTTTCCACCTTTGTAGACCATTTAAGTACAATCTTTTTTTGTGGTGATAAAACATGCAACTCCGTTCATCAAAAAAAAATCTCCATTGAATAGGCCAAAACGTTTTATATCAGACCATCTGTTAACAATTCATGTCATTCTATTATAAAATAGCAAAAGTCACTTCCAAAATAGCACGAAGTACTATTTCCTTTAAGTATGTATTTTGTTAAGAATTCCTGTAGATGGCGCGCACTTTAACGCTCAAAGAAAACCGAAAACCAAGCCAAAAACGGTTGGTTGATTGTTTGACATTTCAAACCTATTTCAAACAACCCACGCTTTGTTTTGACTTAACATTTTATACTTGCATCTGTCAACGGCGTTGTTATGTGAGCAGGACAACTATATGATAATAAACGTGTTAGACAAAGATAGCAGCGCGGCGGCGCTGTAGCTTCCCGCCGTCCCCCGTCCGACAGTCGCGCTCGGTTCGTTTTGCTGTGCGTAGTTGAGTAATATTATTTTTGTTTTCTACGTATTTATCAAACTAATTCTCAACTAGAAGACATTGTTATATTGTGTTTACGTGACTCTGTGTGAAAGAGGTGTTAGCAATTCGCATGGATTGAGTGATCAACGATGTTACCTCCTACGGCCGGTCTATCACAAGAACAACGCGACCGGCCCGAAATGGCGTATCAGCAAAGACGTGACGTGAGAGAGCTGGCCCGGGAGATTATCAGGGACGCCCGAGTAGCGAACAGACAATCAACTTCTCCTGGAGGTGAGCCGGTCCAAAATCAAAACGACGCCACGTTTCCGCCATGCTTGTCAAATTGACATATTATTATGTCAAGGTGACACATTAATGAAAACAACGCTATTTTCGAGGCAAAATATTAATCTAAATAAGTTGCGGCAACGTTGTGATCCTAATATAATATGGGTGTGATGCATTTAGGCCTGTTACGTCACCAAGCAGCGCGATATCTCGAAAGAAAATGGCGCCAATGCGCCACATTGAACGCCCTGCATACCTGAATCAAAACTCCTTTTAACGTTAATAAAATTCTATAACTAGCCAGTATTTGCCATGTCATAGATGTTAATATGAATCAAATTACATAAGAGTGGCTGTAATTGTAGTGAAGAGCGAAATTGGCACGTGCTTGAGTTATTTTTAGAACGTCCATTTGCTACGTAATGTCCCCCCGCGTAACCTCGATCGATAAGTGTACACAGCATTAGTTAGGAACTTATTGATTTCGTGTTGATTATCGCATTTAGTTATTTTCTAAAGGAGTTTCCTACTGATGTTTGTTGTTGTTATTGGAATCTCGTTGACTTGTAATATGTCGCATTGACAGAAAGATGACAGCGGTCAGTCAAGCAAGCCTCGCAGGTAAAATGGCAGCCATTGTGAAAATTTTAGTTTAGTCACGCGCGACACCAGGTGGCGGCACTGTCGCTTTGTTGATTAATTCATCATTGTATGAAAATTCTATTAAACAAATAGGTACCTACCTCGTTTGCTGGTATAGGTATAAAAATAATTATATGAGATAGTACTAGTATATCATAGTAAGTATATACTGGGTAAGGTATATGGTTTGAGTAATAATTTAAGGTCTTATTTTTTAGTTTTCTCAAGTTAATTGTTTATATAATCTCCTTTTGAGAATTTTCAAACAAAATACTGTACTGTACAGTGTTCTGTTAACAGAAGTAATTTTTTATTACTAACTCAAAATAAAGTATATTGAAAATGTTGAGAGATTTAATGAAGAACGATTGACGAAAAAAGTGCATAAGGCGAGTGTGAATGAAAGTGTTGGAAGGGTTAGACCTAGGCGGATGTTTCTAGGGATCTTCCAAATTAGGGATGTCTTGAAAAAGGGCCAGGTCAAGAGTACCCTGAACCAAAGAGCATGTATGAAGAGAATAATGTAAGTGGACGAAGCAAAAGAAGTATGTGATTATATGTATGTATGTATGTAAAATAAAAGAATATAATTATCATAGGTTACTTTACATTAGGTTACAAAACAGTTTTTGACAGATTATGGGTTCAATTCCTGGCTTGTATTAATTATCTTGTCCAACATATAACCACCTGATAGTATTTTTTTGTTTATCTTATAATATATAAATAAATCCTCCCGCCTTCCCACAAGGGTCCCCGAAGGGGTAGGCAGAGGTGTATAGGTAACACCCACACACCCACTTTCCGCCGGAGGTGTATTAGGTGCCAACGTGACAGATGGCGAGTCCATCGCCGTTACTCAAGCACGACTATATATACGCCGTAGAATTTCTTCTCAGACGTATGAAGGTTTCCTCTCGATGTTTTCCTTCACCGTAAAGCTCGTGGTGTGACTTATCACTGTACTTAAGTTCAGAAAAACTCATTGGTACAGTCGGGATTCGAACTTGCGACCTTTACGTCGCAGGCAACTAGTATGATGGCCGTCTGGACAAATGGTCAGAGCTCTTGACTGCAAAGCTAGAAGTTCTGGGCTTTCTTAGGGGACTTGTTCAATTGGTGTGCAATTGTCATGAGATTTGTGAGAAAGAACAGTGTGAGGAAACATGCTTTAGCTTTGCTACCTGTTACATTGGTACCTACATAAATATATATCTGGTGAAAAGATGGTTTAGTTATAGCTCTGTCTATACACACAAACCATGAAATTTTATTTTAATTAATGGTGTTGTCATATCACGGCTTCTCATTTACCAGACTGTTATAATTTGTAGCATCTTACTATAATAAAATGGTCAAGAGTTTATTTGACAATAATTTAATTTTAAAAGACACTAAATACCACTCACCCAATCATCCATAAACCTCAGGGAGCATATGCATAAATATATCTTAAATTATAACTATCATCAGACCAATAATTCTTTACTTTTATATTTAGTCTATTCAAGACTTAAAATAAAAAGTCAGTCTGCTTGTGGGGTGCGCGTTAAGCGAGCTTGGGGTTCCCGGCACAATGTGGCTATTGCATTCTTGACCACGTCACTGCGTACTCAAGACTGGCGTTCTTGGAGTTTTTTGTTCTTGGACGAATTTTATAGCCATGTTTCGTAATTATTTCCAACCGACCAAGTTAAGTACATAAATCAAAATGAGAACATGTCTAAGTCCCGCCGACACGAACCAATAAGAAGCGGTCGGTGAGTGAAGAGTTTGATGACTGAAGACAATTCGACAGGGTGCGTCTAATTTCGTTGTCTGATCAAAAGTGGGACGTCGGGCTGCATTCCTTCAGTAAATGTCACAGGTATAACATTCTTATCTCGTCTGCCGACTTGGACGGACGTTCATGTCGTGTGTCGGAATCAGGAGTGGTAACAAGCTGATACCGACGGCTAAGAGAATTAATGATACACGTTAAGTAGGTCTGACAGGGTCAGGTATCGTCTATACATGTCAAATGATAACAATAACGAGATGGCCAAATTCTAGTTAAAATATATATCCTCACGCCTTGAGGTGTATAGGTCATTCATACCCACACACCCACTTTCCATCAGAGATATATTTGAGGTACAATTTCTAGTTCATAACTTTTAAACCAAAAAATCCTAACTGGTTCAAATGACAGTCGATTTTGATTTGAATCTGCATTTGCAAGTCAGTAACAGTACACATAAGTAAGTGTCGAGTATAAAGTGAGTTAACAAGTCAGCGATTGCTTTGTATCAAAGTCCACGCATTTGTGTAACTTTCTCGATCAGTAATGCAATATATGCGAAACTTATTAATGATACTTTTCAATGATACTATAATCAGAGTTCGATTTTATTTGATAGCATGAAACGTTAATATATAATGTAGATAAATGCTAGAGATATTTTCATACATGAGCCGTGGTGGCCGATGTACCATCACCACGGCGAAAAAACCCTTAAAATAGTAGGTATTTTACTGAAATTATGCGTGTAATACCTATAAGAACTGAAAATGGGTTGACTTAATTATTGAGAGTCACTTCCGTTACACGAGTTTTTTACAGTTGTTTAAATAGACTACGTCGTCGGTCCGATCAAATGTTAAATACAATGATAATATAAATTAAGGCTGGATGCAACGTCAAACTTAATAAGGTATTGTTTTCATGTACCCATGTACTTAAAATGTGAAGTGTTACCTATAACTATAATGTATAGTATGTAAGTAATCTACCAGATAGCGCCCGCTACTTCGTCTATGTAGAATTTGTACTTAGTATTTATTGGTGACCCATTAAAAGTTTAACCCCTTCATGTTTTATTCAGAATGGAGCAAAACTGTTATATATTATATTATTATATAACTTAATCAAGCGGCTCTCATGATGGTAACTATATAATAGCCGACAACCCTAGACATTACAGGCAGCGATTATAATAACAAAATGCGTTTTTATTTAATGCTCACATTTAAGCACGACTACCTAGGGTTGACAACTGTCTGTTAATATGTCAGAGGCGATAAGCTTTAGTATTGAGATTAGATTATAAATGCGAAAGCTTATGAAGACGTTTGGTCTCTTTTAAGCAAATAACTACGGAACGGTATCGGAGGAAATTTGGCACAGAGCTAGATTTACGAGCTGGATAGATACAAAGCCTATGTATTTTAAGGTTCAGCTAGTACTTTTATATGGTCCCTTATAAAGGATTTTACTGACGTAACAGACATTTCTATAATCTTTGTGTTAAAAAATCCTTCCGTGTTCATTTGTGATAGCCCTAACTACTTGTTTACATCAACGAAATTTTACGAGCATAGTCAACAATAACCACAAAATCAGGTCAATTGAGTTAACGTAAACATATAGTCGTAGTTATTTGAAGCTATAAACATTATTTTTATATGAATTTACTAATAATACAATCTTTTCCCTTGTCATTCTCATATTTCTGGGGCAACTAACAAGAGATAAGCAATTTATTTTTTGCATGGATATCTGTATTAGGTTTTATTACAGACATATATTATACTAGCTTATGCCCGCGGCTTCGCCCGCGTGGAGTTCGAAAAAGAATCGATTCAGCCGTTATGCCGTGAAAGAACATCATACTTTATAATATTAGAATTTTGAATTTTCGGGAGAAAAAAAGTTGCCTATGTCCTATCCCTAGGAATAAGCCACCACGATTTCAACTTTCAGCCAAATCGGTTCAGCCGTTTTGCCGTGAAAGAACCGCAAAGATCCAAACTTACAAACTTTCACATTTATATATAATAATATAATACTAATATAGCCGTGGTGGCCGAGTGGTTCGAGCAGTTGCCTGCGACGCAAAGGTCGCAAGTTCGAATCCCGACTGTACCAATGAGTTTTTCTGAACTTAAGTACAGTGATTAGTCACACCACGAGCTTTACGGTGAAGGAAAACATCGAGAGGAAACCTGCATACGTCTGAAGAAATTCAAAGGCGTATGTATAGTCGTGCTTGAGTAACGGCGATGGACTCGCCATCTGTCACGTTGGCACCTAATATACCTCTGGCGGAAAGTGGATGTGTGGGTATTACCTATACACCTCTGCCTACCCCTTCGGGGACCCTTGTGGGAAGGCGTGAGGATATATATAATACTAGCTGTACCCTGCCACGCTTCGCTGTGGATATATGACTGATGCAAAAATAGATAAAAACAATCCTTGATGCGGATTATATAACATGCAAAAATTTCAACTCGATCGGTGCAGAACTTTTCGAGTTTTTGAAGCGTACACAAACCAACGTAACATTTATATATATACATACATACATATCATCACGCCAAGTCCCTAACGGGGTAGGCAGAGAGTATAGAGCGCCAGTTCTCTCTAGACTTACATACCTCTTTCGCTTCGTCCACATTCATCAGTCTCTTCATACATGCTCGTCGGTTTCGAGTACTCTTAACGTTCCCGTCCTTGAGAGTCCGATCGATTTGATCAGGTAGTTGGAACGTGGCCTTCCTCTGCCTCTTCTTGCACACACTTTTGCTTTGTATATCTGTTTCGTCAATCTTTCTTCACTCATCCTTTCTATGTGTTCAAACCAACGTAACATGCCTTTCTTCATCTTTACAATCACGCCCTCATTCACGCCTTGCGGATTCTTCATTGCGGATTCGATCTAATATCGTTACGCCGCACATTTTCGAAGAGATCGCATC
>JACCPG010003501.1:0-14259 GCA_016069955.1 Drepana arcuata
CTCTTTCGCGGTCGGCACGTTGGGGGTCGCTTCGGCGACGGCGCCGCTGCTCGCGAGAGTGGCGGCGCGTGGTTGGTGGGCCGGGAGGAGGCGGGCGGAGATCGAGTTCGCTCTCTCTGTTTGCCACTCTGCGGCCCACGACGTCACAGTCCGTCTAGGTGACGTGCAGGCGGCCCGGGCACTTCGGTGCGGGCCGGTCTGCGGGGGTCGCTCTGGCGACAGCGCCGTCGCTCTCAGGAGTGGCGGGGCACTGGAGGGCTACAGGGTAGCGGGCTGGAGGCTTCGGCCCGGCCCGTGGTAGTGGGGTATGCTCCGATCGCCCCCCTCCACACCCTGCGGCACATTTGGCGCGGCGGGGTATGAATAAGATCCTCGTCGCGCCGGTAGGCGCGCTGGCCAGGCGTCTGGCCGGCTGCGCGGAGCCTCCAGGCGGCAAGCTCGGGGGGGCTTGTCGCCATTGCACGAACGGAGGCAAGAGTGGCCCTCGGGCCTGGGGCGGGCTCAGCGCTCGCTCCCGAGGAGAGGTCGCCTTCGATGGCGACCTGCCGCCCGGTGTGTCGCGCACGTATGCGAAAGCGATCCCGTGACACACCGACTAAGCGGTCTGGGGGTTGTGGGCTGCGGCCCCGTGGAGTTTAGTCAGTAAGAGTCTGACATACCCTGCCGCCGCCCCCGCGGAGGTAGGGATCCATGAGGATTCTCCACGTTAAAAAAAAAAAAAAAAAAAAAAAAAGGTTTAGGTTAGGTTGGGTTAGGTTAGGTTAGGTTAGGTTAGGTTAGGTTAGGTTAGGTTAGGTTAGGTTAGGTTAGGTTAGGTTGGGTTAGGTTAGGTTAGGTTAGGTTAGGTTAGGTTAGGTTAGGTTGGGTTAGGTTAGGTTAGGTTAGGTTAGGTTAGGTTAGGTTAGGTTAGGTTAGGTTAGGTTAGGTTAGGTTAGGTTAGGTTAGGTTAGGTTTTTTTTTTTTTTTTTTTAAGTCTGCTCGACGCCCGGCTCGCATTGGCACGATGGGTTCTCTTTGCACTTAAACCTGTGCAGGTATTCCGAGAACCCACCGTGCCCGGACAGCATCTGCGTCAAAATGCCAGTCGGTCGGAGCTGTCGGAGGTTAGGTTAGGTTAGGTTAGGTTAGGTTTTTTTTTTTTTTTTAAATGATGAGATGAAACCCCAGAGAGTCCCTGCGATTTGATACAGGCGAAACTCTGGGGTTTGTGATGAAAAATGGAAAGTGATGGATTCGAGGGGGGACCCTGCGATTGTATACAAGCGTCCCCCTACGAATTGATGATGATTTGTTTGCGTTTCACCTCTGATATTCAAAGTTCAGAGACTTTGGTTGCAGTTTATTATTTTCACTATTATTTTTATCTTTGTTTATCTTCTATTTATTGTATTTCTTTTTATTATCCACTATTATTTTCATTTTTGTTTGTTTACTATTTATTATTTTACTTTTTATTATCCACTATTATTTTTATCTTTGTTTATTTTCTATTTATTGTATTACTTTTTATTGTCCACTATTTATTTTGGTTTGTTTTTTTTTTTTTTTTTTTTACTTCTATTGTTTTGATCACTTTTTATTGTTTCTTCCATTGTTTAATTTGCTATGTTGGGTTTGGTTGTTTTTCAGTTTGTTTGACACTAGTTTTTATGTTTTCTTGCTTGTTATATTGTCTTCTTTAAGGTGAGTTTGGTTTTTTCTTTCTTCCTTTTGTCGCTATTATTTACTTTTTATTTCTTGCTTGTGGGTTAATTTTTTAAGTTGGGTTGTATTTTTGCTCTATTATTTGTTCACTGTTTTCGATTTGTTCTCTTGTTGTTGATTGATTTTGCTATCTTTCTGTTTTGTTTTATTATTTCTCTTTATTATTTTCTGTATAGATTTGTGTAACTGTTTTATTTTCTCGTTTTGTTTTCTTCTATATACTTTTGATTATTATTAACTTGTTTCTTTGTTGTTGTTTTATTGTGTGTGTCGTTTTACTTTGTTGAGTTATTTTATTGTGTTATTTTATTGTGTTATTTATTTATTTGGTTTATTGTAAGTTGTTGTTTAACGTTTTGTGTTCGGATGGGTGGCGGTGTTTTGTTGCGTCTTCGGGTGGCCCTCAGCAGTATGCAGTCTTTGCTCGAGCCAACGCATCCCACTTTCGTCTCACTGGGCATTCGGAGCTGAAGGCGCTGTGGTCTGCCTTATCCATTTTTGCTCCGATGCAGTTACAACACTTGGGGGGTGCATTGGCGAGCAATTCTGTGCACTTTGACTGCATATGGGCGCCGCCGCAGTGGCTGCATTTGACTGTCTTCTCCTTGCAGTGTTGTTTGCCATGACCGTACCCCAGGCACTGCGAACACTGTATCAGGGGCGAGTGGTCGAACACATGGACTCTTTGCAGGTCCACCGTGACTACCCCCGCATTGGTCAGCCTGACCCACAGCGCCGGGGACACCTTCATCGCTACGTGATTGACCAGTTAGGTTAGGTTAGGTTAGGTTAGGTTAGGTTAGGTTAGGTTAGGTTAGGTTAGGTTAGGTTAGGTTAGGTTAGGTTAGGTTAGGTTAGGTTAGGTTAGGTTAGGTTAGGTTAGGTTAGGTTAGGTTAGGTTAGGTTAGGTTAGGTTTTTTTTTTTTTTTTTTTTTTTTTGTAATTTCTTGTGTCCCTCTGACGTGGTGGTCAGAGTCATTTTTTGCCTTTATATTTTGGTTTTGTGCTTGTTTCTTTTTTTCAAGTATTGATGAGGTTATTTTTTTCCTCATTTAATTTCTTTTTCTTTTTATGAACTTATAATTATTACAGTTTTTTCTTTTTTAACTTATTTACATTTTTTATATTCATTATAATGATTACATTCTTTACAGATATTTATCTTAATTATTTTACATATTTTCTTAAATTAATACATTTTTATTAAACTAAAGGCATATTAAACTATGAGGAGTCATCGATGGAACCGACTCAGGTCTTGTTTCCATCGATGACCCTCTGGATAACACTGGTGCAGAAGGCCAAGAATGGTTCGCGCGTGAGTTTTTCAACCAAAAGTTGGTTCAGGGTTACCTCTTCTATCTTGGAATCTACCCTATTTTCGGCCTCGTACCTGTCTACGCCGAAAATAGGGCAGTTCGTGAGTACGTGCAGGGGGGTCTGCTCGACGCCCGGCTCGCATTGGCACGATGGGTTCTCTTTGCACTTAAACCTGTGCAGGTATTCCGAGAACCCACCGTGCCCGGACAGCATCTGCGTCAAAATGCCAGTCGGTCGGAGCTGTCGGACCACCCTGTACGCCTCAATGGCATCCGGGAGGAACACCTTGGTATGGCGCGCGGTGGACCCAGACTTGTACCTCTGGTTCCATTCGTCAAGCGACGCTTTCCGGAGCTCTCGCTTGACGAATGAAACCGGGCACCCCTGGTAGTCCGCCTTCCGCTTGAGGCGCAGTGCAGCCTCCTTGGCCAACTGGTCTGCCCGCTCGTTCCCCTCAAGCCCTGCGTGTGCCTTCACCCAGAACAAGGAGACTTCCTTGCCCTGGGCGCGGCTGCGCCGGATGTTGTTGCGCGTTTCAACCGCCAGGGGGTGGGGGGAAGTATTGCCGACTACAGTTTCCAAGGCCGAGCGCGAGTCACTGAGGATCGCAAAGCTTGCCTCGACGCACCTGAGGACCTCCCTCGTGGCTCGGCATATGGCCAGTAGCTCAGCCTGGTAGACCGTGCAATGCGGTGGCAGCTTAAGCTTGATGGCTCTTGTCTCGGCCTCGCTGCTCCGAAGAGACAGCGCTGCTCCGACCTGGCCATCAATCTTACTGCCGTCAGTGTAGATCCGAACCAACTGGGTGACCCGGCTATCTACCTGCGCTTGGTCTATCAGGCTGGAGAACTCCAGGCTCATGTGCTCTGCCGGGTGCGGTGCTTCCGTGGACGCGACGCCGCGTTCCACCTCCCGATCGCCTAGCGCTGGCAGGGACACCCCCCTCTTGGCCTCGTACAGGGCGGCTGCCTCCTGAATCCTGAGGTCAAGTGGCAGTATCCCCGCCAGCACCAGTGCCGCGTTCAGGGAGACGGTGCGGTAGGCTCCACAGAGCTTTTGTGCGAATCCTCGTTGAACCGCGCCTAGCTGTCTCTGCACCCCAAGCTTTTTGCTCGCCTCCGACCAGGCGCTGGAGGCGTACAGGATCACTGGCTCCACCGCTGCCGTGTAGATAACGCGGATCACGTCACGGTGGAGGCCCCAACTCACCCTGGCGGCTCGCGACAACTGCTTGTAGACGCCCAACGCCTTCTTGCAGATGTTCGCAACGTGGGCGTTGAACGTCAATCCGCTGTCTATCGTGAGCCCCAGGATCCTGATCTCATCGGACATGCCAATGTCTACCCCGCCCATGCTCAGGAGCGGAGTGTCAAATTTCAGCTTCCGCGTGATAACCATCGCTTTAGTTTTGTGCGGTGCGAATTTCAGCTTATTTTTGACACCCCACCCGCGAACATGCCCGAGGGCGGCATTGGCACATCTCTGAACCTCAAGCGCCGTTTCGGCGGCGAACACCAACACGACGTCGTCAGCGAAAGCCTGGCAATATACCCCTTTTTCTTTAAGATCTCTCAGCAATGGGTCGAGAAGAAGGTTCCAGAGGATGGGGCCGCCGATTGAGCCCTGAACGCAACCTTTATTGGTGCGCTTGGTATACTCTTCACCGGCGTACCTCACCCTCACCGTTCGGTCGCAAAGGTAGCTGTCTACCACCCTCCGCAGGTTGACTGGTACCTCTTCCTCAGCCAGACGGACCCTTAAAGCCGGCCACCAGGCGCTGTCGAAGGCTCCCTCTATGTCCAGCGACACGATCGTGACGAGCTTCTTAGCAGAAAGCCCGCCACGGATCTGCCGCATAAGGTCATAGAGGGCGTCTTCGGTGCTCTTCTGGGGCATGAATCCGTACTGGCGAGTACTCAACCTGGGGATAAGGTGCCAACTGACCCTGCGAACTACCATCTTCTCATAGATCTTACCCATCACTGAGAGGAGGCCAATAGGCCTGTAGGCCTTGGGGTCCCGGTAATCGTCTTTGCCAGGCTTCCGCAGGACGACGACGGTTGCCTCCTTCCAGGCGGTTGGGAAGCAGGACAATTCTAGGCATTTGTTCATCAGGGCTAGGTGAAAGACGGGGTCTTTGGAGATGACTTGGCTGCAGATGTCAGCCGTGAGACCGTCCGCCCCGGGGGCCTTCTTAGGGTTAAAGCTCCCCACCGCGGCTCTAAGCTCTTCCAGGGTAAACGGTGGGTCATGCAACTCATCATGCACCCACTCGTTTACCCGGTCTGCTTCTACCCTCGTCCGTCGGTGGTCAGCGTTATCCCCGCACTCAAGGTCCTCCGGGTAGAACGTCTCCGCCAACACCCTAGCCGACTCCTGTTGAGTCATCTCCTTCCCGTCCTTCACTAGGGGTAGGTCCTCATCCCGCTTCGAGGTCTTCCCTATCACCCTGTATATCCCCTCCCAAATGCCTTCCTTGTCCTGCCTCCCACAAAACTCTTTCCAGCTGTTAGTCTGGGCCAACCTCGCCATCGCCTCATATTCGTTTTTGCTTTGCAGGTACTCATCGACGACACCCGCCCTCCGACACGGTGCTGCACATCGGATCCTGCGCTTCCGGGTGGCGACCTCTCCCTTCTTGGCCGCCAGCTCCTCGGACCACCACGGCACGGTGATCTTCTCGAAGGCTTTCTTTTTGGGTATACAGAGACCACAAGCCTCCACAACACAGGCCGAGTAGGTGTTGACAAAGTCGTTTAACTGATCTTTGTCAACAATTTTGCCAATTTCCGGAAGGGAAATGTTTTTTTCCAATCTGAGCTGGCCCAGTTTCTCATGAAACTGGGACCAGTTAGCTTTTTTGGTGTTGTAGAGCCTTGTGGTTCTCTGTATCCCAATGCCTTTCGCTCTTTTTAGCCTGAGGCTGAACGTGATGCCGTTGTGGTCCGAGCTGGTCAAGCCCTCCTCCACCTTCCAGTCCTCCACCAGGTCGAGCAGGTCCGACGTGCAGGCCGTCACGTCGACGCAACTTGTGAGGCGTCGGCCTCCCCGAACGACGTCGAAGGTCGGCACCTCGCCGTCGTTGAGCACCTGCAAGCCCAAGTCCTCCAGAGCGCCTGCCATCTCCTCACCCCTGTGGTCGACCCTTCCGCTACCCCACCAGCTGCTTTTCGCGTTTGCATCGCCGCCTATCAGGATAGCGCCAGGCCCCAGCTCTTCAACGACGCCGCTCAATTGGTCCAGGTATGGCCCGATCGGTAGGTTGGGCTCGAAATAGTAACTGACGGCCACGATCTCCCAGGAGCTGGTTCGGATCCTCACCACCACGATGTTGTTGGTGGTGAGTTTTGGGCACTGTATAATATCTATGTCTTTATTGAAGACAGCAATTGCTGCCTTCACAGTGCCCTCCCCGTTACCAGTGTTCTGGAAGATCCTGGCCCCCCGGTACTGCCTCATGCATCGAGCCCCACCCACGTAGGGTTCCTGGATCAGAGCGACGTCGATGCCTCTCCTGTCCGCCTCGAGCATGAGCTCGCAGGTAGCGAGGTTCTTTCGCTGCAGATTGGCCTGGGCTACCCTGAACGGCTTGCTACTGGTGGGGTTCCACGTGGTGCCCTTAGCAGTACGCTATACTGGCCCTGGCCAATGCATCCCACTTGCGCCTCACCGGACAGTCTGCACTGAACGCATTGTGGTCAGTCCTGTCCAGTTTGGCGCTACTGCAATTGCAGCACGATGGGAGTGCATTGGCGAGCCAGTTAGCGCACTCGGACTTAACGTGGGCGCCCCCGCAATGGCTGCACTTGACGGCGGTGTCCTTACAGAACCGCCGACCGTGCCCGTAGCCGAGACACAGGGAGCACTGCACGAGTGGAGAGTGGTCCTCCACTTTGACCTTCTGGAGGTCTACGTGCACCGCCCCCTGGTCGACCATTCTCGACCAAATTGCGGGGGACACCCGCATAACCACGTGCCCGGCGTGGGGGTTCCTCGCTTTCCGGCGAAAGCAGACCTCCAGCCGGCAATCCTCCTCCTTGAGGCCCTCAAACAGGACCCGGTTCTGGCACCGAAGGGCTTTGACGATGTCGTCGTCGCTATTGTACGACATTACGTCCTTCAGTGCCAGCAGCGGGTCCTTGTTTTTTACGTCCTCCACCGTGAGCCGACCACCTACTCTACCCAGGCGCTCCTTCAGCTTGCGGCGTTCCTCCTCGGAGCCGCACCCTAGGATCACCTTACGATCCTTGGCCTTCCGCACCCTATCCACTCTTACCCACCCGTCCTTGGCGTCTATGGCGGCCCTCACCTGTGTGAGGACCTGCTCCCCCGTCTCTGAGTCGTCCCTAGAGGCGACAACGACCGAGTGCAGCGTGGGCCGCGTTGGGGCCACCCTTTTGGGGCCTCCCGCTACTGCACCCGCGTACGTTGTCGCCTCCAGGGCCGACGCCTGCTTCACAAGCAGCTCCTTGAGCCCCGCCATCCTCTCATTGCTCTCTTTGAGCAATCTCCCATGTTCTTCCAGCTTATTGAGGATGGCCAGGCCTTCCGGAGCCACTCCGCTACCTAAACCGGCCAGGGGGGCAGGAGGAGGGGGGGTCTCTACGACGTCCTCCCTTCTCCTCTCCCCCTTACCCATTGCCGCCTCTGCCTCCTTGACCAGCTGGTACATTCTTTCGATAGCCTGGGTAACTCCCGTCTTGATGTCCGTTTTCAAGTTCCGGGAGTTACCCAGGTGCAGCTTGGCCTTGTTTAGGCAGGCCCTCGCCTCCGCGGTTCGGCTCGCATAGGTCGACACCTCCGGCGAGCCCGCGACGCCCTCCGCCTGCGCACTGCGGGCAGCATCTCTGCCCTGGGTTTGCCCTTGCGCCTTTGGCTTGGGCCTCGCGGGGCCCGCCGGAGCCGCCGCTGGGGTGGGGGTCGGGGGTTTCGGTTTACCCGTTACCGTTCCTACCGATCCCGACTCCCACTCCCCTATGCTTCGTCGCACCTGCGAGGTGCCTGCCTCCACAACCTTTTCCGGTGTTTTAGGCGGCTCGCTGCCTTTACGGCTGGTCTTTGCCGGGGTGCGAAAGCCGAACATTGTTATGGTTTTTTATTTGAGGTCGGGACACTAAATATAATAATATTTTAAGTTTGTAAAAGTTGTAAATTCAGAACTATGTATAAACAAAAAGAAAACCTAGCCTAACAAAAAGTCAATAAAAGAGATTAAAACCTAATTTTATAATTAATTTAGTAGCCAGCAGTTGTAGAGAGACTGCTGGTGTATACAAGTCAATATAATTAACACTCACAACAACTTAATACACAAACACAAAATAAAATTAACACAGTTAAAGTCACAAACAAAATTAAGTCAAGTAAATTTGGCAAATTTCCAATTTAAAAAGTCAAAATAAATTAATAGAACCCCTAATGGGTGTAAAAAGCTGGGCCCAATAAGGCCCGGGTCCTTAAAAACTAGTGCCGTAAACTGGCAGGGTCGGACTTGAGTCGATTAAAAAATACACACAATTTTATACAAAATAATACAGAAAAATGGCCTAAAAAACAGTCTACTCGAAATAAAAAACGCAATTTTAATGGGAATGGGATGGAAGATATACTACGGGATGGGTAATTTAATAACGAGCAAGTAGAAAAAAGAATGACGCGAATCGGAGAAGAGGAAGCTGAGATATTACGGAAAATGTGAAAAAGTTAAATTTGGAATGTTGTAGTCGGCGCCATTCGTACTATGGGAGGGTGGGTGGGGTCTTTATGAAAAAAATTGTAACTTTTGTTCTGTTTCAGGTATTGAGCTGGAATTTGGTGTGGACGTGCAGAAGGGGTGCCCGGAGGTGTTGGCGAAGCGGTGATGGTAAGCTACGCGTGTAAAAAGTTTTATGATTTTTCTTAAGAAAATTTACCTCGATGATTGCGTATTTGGTGAAAGGCAACCAACAAACTGTCCCTTTCTGAAGTATTATAATTATGTATGTATATTGATACGCGTGTCTGAGCACACTTTTACGCTGCGCTGAAGTATCCAGACAAGGGTATTTAAAAAAGTATGATGTGAAGAAAATTTTTTAATCGAAGTCAAATTGTATCGAAAATTGCAAACCTTAAGTGCCTCACGGCATTACCGTAAGGAGAGCCGCGGTATTAATTTTTATAGGAAAAAATTTGTAACTTTTGTTCTGTTTCAGGTATTGAGCTGGAATTTGGTGTGGACGTGCAGAAGGGGTGCCCGGAGGTGTTGGCGAAGCGGTGATGGTAAGCTACGCGTGTAAAAAGTTTTATGATTTTTCTTAAGAAAATTTACCTCGATGATTGCGTATTTGGTGAAAGGCAACCAACAAACTGTCCCTTTCTGAAGTATTATAATTATGTATGTATATTGATACGCGTGTCTGAGCACACTTTTACGCTGCGCTGAAGTATCCAGACAAGGGTATTTAAAAAAGTATGATGTGAAGAAAATTTTTTAATCGAAGTCAAATTGTATCGAAAAATTGCAAACCTTAAGTGCCTCACGGCATTACCGTAAGGAGAGCCGCGGTATTAATTTTTATAGGAAAAAATTTGTAACTTTTGTTCTGTTTCAGGTATTGAGCTGGAATTTGGTGTGGACGTGCAGAAGGGGTGCCCGGAGGTGTTGGCGAAGCGGTGATGGTAAGCTACGCGTGTAAAAAGTTTTATGATTTTTCTTAAGAAAATTTACCTCGATGATTGCGTATTTGGTGAAAGGCAACCAACAAACTGTCCCTTTCTGAAGTATTATAATTATGTATGTATATTGATACGCGTGTCTGAGCACACTTTTACGCTGCGCTGAAGTATCCAGACAAGGGTATTTAAAAAAGTATGATGTGAAGAAAAATTTTTTAATCGAAGTCAAATTGTATCGAAAAATTGCAAACCTTAAGTGCCTCACGGCATTACCGTAAGGAGAGCCGCGGTATTAATTTTTATAGGAAAAAAATTTGTAACTTTTGTTCTGTTTCAGGTATTGAGCTGGAATTTGGTGTGGACGTGCAGAAGGGGTGCCCGGAGGTGTTGGCGAAGCGGTGATGGTAAGCTACGCGTGTAAAAAGTTTTATGATTTTTCTTAAGAAAATTTACCTCGATGATTGCGTATTTGGTGAAAGGCAGCCAACAAACTGTCCCTTTCTGAAGTATTATAATTATGTATGTATATTGATACGCGTGTCTGAGCACACTTTTACGCTGCGCTGAAGTATCCAGACAAGGGTATTTAAAAAAGTATGATGTGAAGAAAATTTTTTAATCGAAGTCAAATTGTATCGAAAAATTACAAACCTTAAGTGCCTCACGGCATTACCGTAAGGAGAGCCGCGGTATTAATTTTTATAGGAAAAAATTTGTAACTTTTGTTCTGTTTCAGGTATTGAGCTGGAATTTGGTGTGGACGTGCAGAAGGGGTGCCGGGAGGTGTTGGCGAAGCGGTGATGGTAAGCTACGCGTGTAAAAAGTTTTATGATTTTTCTTAAGAAAATTTACCTCGATGATTGCGTATTTGGTGAAAGGCAACCAACAAACTGTCCCTTTCTGAAATATTATAATTATGTATGTATATTGATACGCGTGTCTGAGCACACTTTTACGCTGCGCTGAAGTATCCAGACAAGGGTATTTAAAAAAGTATGATGTGAAGAAAATTTTTTAATCGAAGTCCTAATATACCAAAATTTGAAGTTTTTAGGTGATAATAAGAAATTGGGAGGGAACACAACAAAACGGTTTTAGGTACACTATTGCAATTAACGAGCACTATCTAGAGAGGTACGACACAATATGTTAGGTTAGGTTAGGTTAGGTTAGGTTAGGTTGGGTTAGGTTAGGTTGGGTTAGGTTAGGTTAGGTTAGGTTAGGTTAGGTTAGGTTAGGTTAGGTTAGGTTAGGTTAGGTTAGGTTAGGTTAGGTTAGGTTAGGTTAGGTTAGGTTAGGTTAGGTTAGGTTTTTTTTTTTTTTTTTTTTTTTTTTTTTTTTTTTTTTTTTTTTTGAGTTAACAAGGTCCTGTAAGTGATATACAGGTTCCTTGTTAACTTTTCTGAGATTTTCCTCTGACATGGAGGTCAGAGACTTTTTATATCTTGTTTGTTTTGTTTGCTTCTTTGTTTGCATGAAACCTCCTGTGCACAGGAGGCTTCTATTGTTGTTTTGTTTTGTTGCGATATTTATTTTTCTCTATTATTTCTATGTTGTTAATGCTTTGTTTTTCTTTCTTAGATTTTTGTTACTGCTTTGTTTTCCTTTCTTAAATTTGTATACTTTTGATTTTCAAAAGTTTTTCTTTCTTAGATTTTTGTTACTGCTTTGTTTTCCTTTCTTAAATTTGTATACTTTTGATTTTCAAAAGTTTTTCTTTCTTAGATTTTTGTTACTGCTTTGTTTTCCTTTCTTAAATTTGTATACTTTTGATTTTCATTTTTAATACTTTTGATTTTTGTTTGCTTCGAATTATTTTGCTGATTGTATTTACTATAACATTTTGCATTTATAAATTATTTATCGATGATTTGTCTTCTATTTTCTTCTTGCTTGTTTCAATTAATTTCTTTGTAATTTTGTTTTGCTTATACTTATTTACTTTGAGATTTTGTTTATTTGTCTTGTACGGTTTGGGTCTTTTGTTTAATTTTTGTATGTTTTATATTATTACTTGTCTTTATCTATTATTCCTTATATTTATACTTGTAACTTTTGTTTGAGGCTAGATTATTTATTTTTGTTTATATGTCACTTTTATTGATATATATTGTAGTAGAGATTGGATTTTAGCAGTAGTTTATTCCGACGCGGGAGATTCGGTCCCACTTTTGGTATTCGGGGCATTTCCAGTTGTAGGCGGGGTGGCTTGCTTCACGGTTGACTTTTTTACAGTTGCAGCATGTAGGCTCTTTTGTTCTGTTTGGGCATACCCGTGAGTCATGTGCCTGGGCGCAATGGCCGCAGCGCACAGTTCCGGTGCAATTTTGAGCTTTGTGTCCATATCCCAGACAGTTGTAACACTGTAGGAGTGGCGACTGGTCGATCACTGTAATAATTTGGTATCCTATTCTGATTCTGTTGTCTATTAATCTGTGCCAAACCGCGGAGCTGACTTGAGCGATTACGTTTGTCACGGAGTCGGTTTTTCCTTTTGTTCGTCTCATCACCTTTATATCTATCTCTTCTTCGCTCAGGTCAGCGAAGTTTGGGCGGTTCTGCTTGACGATAGCTTCTTCTATGTTAGTGTCACTCATATCCTTTGCTACTCCTATAAGTCTTAGAAGCGGTTTCCGGGCAGTGAGTTCTTCGACTGTCAGCCGTTGGTTGTTGTCTGTAAGGGCACTTTTGACTTTTTCCCTGCTATGTCTGCCGTCGCAGGAGACGATTACTTTCCCGCCTTTTGTTGTTCTTATGTTATTAATGCCAACGCCGAGATTGACAACGTCGACGCTAGATTTGACTGTCTGTATAATCTCTTCGGTTGTATGTCTTAGGTCAGCGGATTCTATTAGGATCGGGTAATTGGGTTGAGGGATTTTCTTTTTTGATTTAAGTGCCGATGCGTATGACGCCTGTGAGAATGTTGGTTGTGGTTGACTGTTTAATTTATTAACGACAATGTTCTTTATCTCTCTATTTTCTTCTACCATAATTTTAATTTCGTTGCTGTTTGAATTTTTTGCTTCGGCAATAAGCTCCTTTATGTCCTCAGTGTCTTTTTTAATTTTGTTTAATTCGTTTCTGATAGTGGCTATAATTTCGAGTTTGAAGTCCTTTTCGGTATTTAGGGGTGGAGGCGCAGTGTGGGGTATCGGTGTACTGGGGGCTATTTCGTCTGTGTCTGCTTCTTCAGGGTCTGCCAGGTCGGAGGCTGCGTACTCAGAGTCGTCTGGTCGCGACGTGTCAGACCCGGCGTCGGAAGTTTGTTCGTCTTCACACCTAATCATGTAATTAGGTATTAGCATGGGCCGTGATATTACTGTCCGCAAGGTTTCGGGTCTGCAACATTCCTTTATACGTTGTGCCCCCTTGATTATTATTATTTTCCTGCGATTGTTCATTGGTTCATTTGCAGTATGTTCGATTTCGATTGCTATACACCTCACTGTATTAATGAGGGACTCAAGGTCATTGACATCGCTTGCTTCGTTGATAAGTTCCGTACCTTCTGGTTCGAATTTAATTTTCTGTTTCGTAGCGGATCCTCTTTTTCTGGGCTTTGTTTTCCAGCTTGGAGGTTGTGGAGAGATGTCCGCTGCGTCGCAGAACGCTTTTGATTTGTTACAACTCCTGTTCATGATAATAGAGCGCGAGGTCCGAACAAAAACGGTAAAAAACTGGTGAGATTTTAAGCTGAATTGGGAAAAGTGCCTACCAAAAAAGGGTAGGCAGAGGTAGATTTTTTCTGATGCCTTGTTCAGAAGGGTAATTTAGTAAGGAATCTAGAGGTATATAGACTGTATTTTTAGGACGCAAATTGGCTGAGTTATTGGCGATTAACCGAAAAATGGGAATTTGGGAGAATGCAGCTGGCCGACAGAAAAATAGGGCGGGTGGGTGGGTCTTTATGCTGAAATTTTTTGATTTTTTCAGATACGACGCTGATTTTTGGGTGGAATACGGAGGGGAGGTACCTGAAGGGGATGACAAGGCAGTTGGTAAGTATAGCTGTAAGAATTTAGAGATATGAATTTTTTTTTTTTAACAAAAATTTGAAGTCAATGTATACCAAAATTTGAAGTTTTTAGGTGATAATAAGAAATTGGGAGGGAACACAACAAAACGGTTTTAGGTACACTATTGCAATTAACGAGCACTATCTAGAGAGGTACGACACAATATATTAGGTTCAACTTTAAATTTTCACTGTACTAATTTGTATGGGCGAATTCACTTACCAAGTAACCTCGGTTCGCTACACTGAATTTACGAAAAACTGTAATAACTTTTTTGTTTTTTCAGATACGACGCTGATTTTGGGTGGAATACGGAGGGGAGGTACCTGAAGGGGATGACAAGGCAGTTGGTAAGTATAGCTGTAAGAATTTAGAGATATGAATTTTTTAACAAAAATTTGAAGTCAATGTATACCAAAATTTGAAGTTTTTAGGTGATAATAAGAAATTGGGAGGGAACACAACAAAACGGGTTTAGGTACACTATTGCAATTAACGAGCACTATCTAGAGAGGTACGACACAATATGTTAGGTTCAACTTTAAATTTTCACTGTACT
>JACCPG010003502.1:0-13713 GCA_016069955.1 Drepana arcuata
TAACAGTTCGTCATGTTAGGTCATGATAAAGAAATTAAATAATTATGCTTCAAAAATAACAAAATTACAGCATTTACATTAATTATTATTACAGTGAGTGAATATTACCCACTTTAATAATGTTATTAAAAGGGGTAATATTCACTCCGAAACATAGTTAGATATATGTTAAGCAGAAGATTTTTACACGAAAATAAAGTAAAAAAATCATCTTCGAATTTTTTCGAACTGAAAAAACTTAACTTTTTATCTTTTGTCATCATCATTATCATACCATCACGCCGAGCCCCTAACGGGGTAGGCAGAGAGTATAGAGTGCCAGTTCTCTCTAGACTTACATACCTCTTTCGCTCCGTCCACATTCTTCAGTCTCTTCATACATGCTCGTCGGTTTCGAGTACTAGTGACGTTCCCGTCCTTGAGCGGCCGATTGATTTGATCCAGGTAGTTGGAACGTGGCCTTCCTCTGCCTCTTCTCTTTTTCATTTGTACTTTTCTATTAGTTTCCTTTCATTCTGCCCTATCACATTTTTGTGCAGGTTAAAGTTTTATAAGACATCTTGTATGCACGTTTGTCAGTATTTGCAGTACAAGGTTGAGGTAAGCTGGTATTGTGTAAAATGTTAATTCATGATGTCAAAAGTAGACACAGTAAGCACTATTTATTATTTAAACATTTAATTTGCGTATAAAAGGTTTAAGTGAACGGAGCTTAATTACTTTTACACAAAGGCTTTTCTAAGCAAAACCTCCAAAGGAGATACAAACTAGTGTCTTACAAAGTGGCCTCGGGTGGCGTTAACGTTTTTATTAAGAATAAAGAGTCGTTTAAAGGAAAATTTATCAAATAATAAATAACAGAAGTCCATACTAACATTATACATTGGAAAGATTTGCAAGTATGTTCGTATTGAATAGGCTCCGAAACTACGGGACTGATTTGAAAAATTATTTCACGATTGGAAAGCCACATTCACCCTGAGTGACATATGCTATATTTTCTTTTATAAATAAAATCTTATGCGAAGTGCGAAGCCAGGACGGACCGCTAGTATGTTATATACATATATATATAAGTATATACATACATATATAGCCGTGGTGGCCGAGTGGTTCGAGCAGTTGCATGCGACACAAAGATCGCAATTCGAATCCCGACTGTACCAATTAGTTTTTCTAAACATAAGTACAGTGATTAATCACACCACGAGCTTTACGATGAAGGAAATCATCGAGAGGAAACCTGCACACATCTGAGAAGCAATACAAAGGCGTATGTATAGTCGTGCTTGAAACTTGCAATCTGCATTACAGGCGGTTAGTCGAACTATTCGGCTATCATAGCTTACAGGAATACTTTCATAGTAAATGATAAGTAAAGTTATTTATGTCGAGTTAAGTATTATCGAGTGGTTTTAACAATCGCCTGCAACACAAAGATTGCAAGTTGGAAGCCCGACTGTACAAATGTGTTTTATTTACATGGATCATTGTATATATATATACAGTGATTTGGGTTGTATGACCATACACCAGGAGCTATACGGTGTAGGAAAATATCGAAAGGGTACCCCATACGTCTGACAAGGAATTCAAAGGCGTATATATATAGCTGTGCTTGAGAAACTGCGATGGACTCGCAATCCGTAACCTCTGCCTAACTCTTCGGGGACTCTTGTGGGATGGCCTGATCACGTCGAGTGCGGGGTTAGCAGTTACGGGGTAGGCAGAGAGAGTAGAGCCCCAGCTATCTCTACACTTACAGGCCTCTTTCGCGCCATCCACATTCTCCAGACATTTCATACATGCTCGCCAATTTAGAGTACTGTTGACTTTCCCAGTTCGATGGAATTGATCTCTTAAATTCATTATTCCTTTAATCTTATTTGTAACACAAGCACGTTCGAGCGATTGATACTGCTCGCGTCCGCAGGCATGACCCTCGATTCCCTACACGTGGTGCCATACCACCTTAAACCTTTCCTACCTGGTCACAACGAAATTACCAAGTGCATTGGACAGATGGTGACGACCAAATAACAGCTTTGCTCCGGCGGTAAGTATCAAATGCCAACTAACAGACATCTAGTTCAATTCTATTAGTGATTTTGTTCTTCATGCCTTCCCACAAGGGTCCTCGAAGGGGTAGGCAGAGGTGTATAGGTCGTACGTACCCGCTTTTTATCGCCTAATACTAGAGCACGACTATACATACGCCTTTCAATTTCTTCTGAAACGTATGCCCTTTACGTATGCCTATGCCTCGGTATTTTCGTCTTAATAAAGTTCTATTTTCTTTCTCATAATTATTTATTATATATAATAATATGATATATATATTACAAATAGCAATAATTGTGACCTTATACACAACGTTTCTACGTAAATAAGTGAAATTAAATTATACTTAACTTATTAGTGACTTTTGATGCTAAGCTCACAGCAAGCGTACATAATTCCAATAAAGTGCTAAATATGAACCCTGCCTACTCCGTAGTGTTACTTCCCATTATATGGACGCTTTGTCGAGAAACGCGCACAATTTATTCATGAACGTAATATAACAGAATTAGTTACCAAATCCAATATTAACCCTATCACTAATAATTCTATCGGAGCATACAACTAATCGGCAAATTGAGTGTTTAAGTACCAATCAAGGGAGTTGGGCTCGGGGGTCGACTACACCCCTACGGATAAGGGCTGTCGAAGTGATATCGTTATTTGTTGTATTATATGAAGTTACGAAACATTATTGTGATAAACTCCACCTGCCCCCTTCCGAAACTCAATTTTTATACAAGAGTGTGTTCGGAATGGCACCAAGACTATATAATATAATATAATATAATATATCCTCACGCCTTCCCACAAGGGTCCCCGAAGGGGTAGGCAGAGGTGTTTAGGTAATACCCACACACCCACTTTCCGCCAGAGGTATATTAGGTGCCAACGTGACAGATGGCGAGTCCATCGCCGTCACTCAGGCACGACTATACATACGCCTTTGAATTTCTTCTCAGACGTATGTAGGTTTCCTCTCGATGTTTTCCTTCACCCTTGTGGGAAGGCGTCTTATAGGTAGCATAACGCCTTGGCTGCACTGACGGTTCAGTTTCGTGTGTGATGTTGGATTTTATTACAAAACGTCTATAGATTTCCTTAACGGGCGGTATGTCGCCTCGGCAGAGTAAAAAATGAATGTAACTTGTATATAGAAGGCGAATATGTCAGCGAAAGGTTAATAAACAAGTGAGATCACGTTCGACCAATTTGCCGAGGTAGGGAGTCGCACAAAACTTTTCATGTAACGAACCGATCCCAATGCTGGCCGTTTAAACGGCTTTACGTGAGGCTTGTCTGCGCTTATATTGAATCAAAAGAAAAAAAACTCCATTTATTTATCTAAAAACGTCAGCAATATACTTTTTTGTAAACGTGTTAGGTTCGCTGTACGTTTATTTGTTTGAATTTGGAACAATATAAATAAGAACAACGGAAAACAATAGAAACTCTCAGTGAAGCACAGCTTGCCTTTGCATAACCTCATAATCGAATCAACTGATGAACACCATGAGGGAAGATCAAGTATAGTATCATCATCACAAATTTAAGAGCTGGGCTGTTGTCGGCGTCTCTGATGCAGTACCTTCCATTTGCTTCCGTCCAGCGCAACCTTTTTGACCTCCCTATACGTCATGAGAGGCACTTTTTCTTTGATCTGACCCATGTATGTTAGTCTTGGTCTTCCGCCCTTCCTTTTTACTTTCGTTTCCTTCTAAAGAAGCTATCATGTCGTATAAGATGGCCTATCATCTTCATCAGGGGCGGCATACAGCAACAGCATATCATCAGGTGGGCACCATTATTATTTAGAAAAAATAATTTAAAGTCCTATTTAATACTTTATGATCGCGTGTTTCAAATGGATTCGCTCCAAAATGGTTAATGAATGAATTCACACCCCTTGATTCCAAGGCTTGTTGATTTCAAGTAGGGACGAGACCGGCCGCGGTGTGAGAATTACACATGTACTCTTCGCACTCACTACGAGAGTTACTAAAACAAGGATTCTGTATAAAAAAGCCGATGAGAGGAAATTACATGGAATAAGGGCTCTTTAAGTTAACTTCACAGGTTAACAAGTAATCGGCCATGTTATAAGATGTATTTGTAACTACGGAACCCTATACTGCGCGTGGTTTCTGTTCTTTACCGGTTTTTAATATTGGTTCCGTTTTACGTAGGGGTACAAAAATATTTAGTTAGCATATACATTCTAAGGAGAGCAATTAGTATAATAGTATTATATAGTATAGCAATAATATTAGTATAGCTATAATTTGAATAATCCGATGTTGAATACTGATCTTTTTGAATTAGTTTACGTTTAATTGTTTATATACGCTTTAAAACTTACCAAAGGTAATTTTTTTCTGATTTATCTTCTCAAAATAGCGTATACCTTATCATAAAATAAATTCTTGTACCTTGAAATTACGCCTACAACACGTGCTCCTTAAGTGTTATATAATAAAAATTTATACGAAATATATAATAGATGCCTTCGAAAGAACTACTAGAAACGATCCTGGAGAACATATTGGACGATGCCACTTCCTGATTCCCAAACCAATACCCGCAATTATATTAGATGCCCACTAACTGCATATAGTACTACGGTATAACAGGGTCAAGTCCATCAAGCCGCCTCGTAAAGCATTGGATGGCCTCGCAAATAGGCGGCCTTCCTTGTTCCTTCCTCGGCCGTGCACGAGGCCAAGCCGGCGTGATGATCCATGTCCCGCGGGATAAGGTGGTAAGTGATTTGATAATCAACTGGAAACACTATCCCTCAATTCTGCCTAAAGGCAGAGAGAGAAGAGTTCTAGTTCTCTCTAAGCGAGAAATGTTTTACTCTTTATCCATATCATGATAATATCATAAATGCGAATGTTTATTTTACGAGATTATTATTTATATTTGTTAGTAAATATACCCTGGGAAAATTCTACTCAAACTTTGCTTAGTTTGGGACTAGGTGCTGACCTAGTCCCAAACTAAGCAAAGTTTGTGCTATATATATAAAAACAACCATATAAATACTTATATAGATAGATGTAAACATAAATACATAGAACACCCAAGACTAGAGTACAAATACTCGCGTTCATCACTTAAATATCTCGCGACCTTCGAGCTTCGCAGTCAGGAACTCTAGACCACTAGACAACTGGACCAGACGGCCATCGAATATCAATTACGCCAAAATGACTCATTGGAATCTGATTAAATTTGGCACAGTGATATATTATTTACTCGACTAACAACTACTACTGAATAACTACACGGATGACAGCAAGTAATTAGATTCCAGTCTTCTAACAAGGGTCCCTGAAAAAGTACTACCTACTTTTTAGGGTACCGACCCTGCAGGAATCTTTTAACACATTTCTTGGTAAACCCATGCTGCAGTCTCCAGGGAATAACTTAAATTTATTCTCAAACGTATGCAGGTTTTCTTTCGATGTGTTCTTTCACCGTAAAGCCCGTGGCGTGACTAATAATTAAAAAACTATAAATAATAATAATAATATATCCTCACGCCTTCCCACAAGGGTCCCCGAAGGGGTAGGCAGCGGTCTATAGGTAATACCCACACACCCACTTTTCGCCAGAGGTATATTAGGTGCCAACGTGACAGATGGCGAGTCCATCGCCGTTACTCGAGCACGACTATACATACGCCTTTGAATTTCTTCTCAGACGTATGCAGGTTTCCTCTCGATGTTTTCCTTCACCGTAAAGCTCGTGGTGTGACTTATCACTGTACTTAAGTTCAGAAAAACTCATTGGTACAGTCGGGATTCGAACTTGCGACCTTTGCGTCGCAGGCATCTGCTCGAACCACTCTGCCACCACGGCTTATATAAAAGTACTAAAAACTATAAATAAAAGTAGGTAAAATTGGTTAATATCGAAATCACACAACCATTAACTGAGTTGAAATGCTAGAAAAAGTACTAACCGATTTAGGTGAACGTAGATAGAATAAGTTGTTCCAATCCGCATGTAGACCGAACTAGGTTCAGGAGTTTTCAATATCTAAATGGAGTCACGGTCTGCATGAAACACTTAGCTAAATGGCCCACATTGGTTTACAGGTTACTGGCGAAATGTTTACGTCGAAATACGGATATGTATTTCGAAACCAGGAATCGACATAAATTGAGTTGGACTGATATAGCTTAGAGCCGCTTCGATGCTAAACACGAACTTGAACACACTGAGCAATCTGTTTTGCGGATATGTACAATTGCGAAAATTATACATACATACATACATATGACATATCATCACGCCGAGTCCCTCACTGGGTAGAGAGAGTGAGCGCCAGTTCTCTATAGACGTATTGACCTCTCCACAAACTCCACATGGCGCCCGAAGAAGTGTATCAATCCGCTCTTTGGCTGGCGATATATAGAGGTGCCAATATGAGCTTGCGAGTCCGACGCCATTTATAATAAATATATCCTCACGCCTTCCCCACAAGGGTCCCCGAAGGGGTAGGCAGAGGTGTATATGTAGTACATACCCACTTTCCGCCGGAGATATATTTTAGGTGCAAACGTGACAGATTACGAGTTTGCAGGTTTCCTCTCGATGTTTTCCTTCACCGTAAAGCTCTTGGTGTGACTAATAACTGTACTTCAGAAAAACTCATTGGTACAGTCGGGATTCGATCTTGCGTCGCAGGCAACTACTCGAATCACAAGGCCACCACGCCTTTCAATATATTCTATACAGAATAAATATACCAATTGATTTCCTTGTAAGAGGTATGTGTACTATCTGTACTAAGTAACTTGTTGCTTCCGTTATGACACGTCCGTTTGCCCCCGGGATTTATCGGAACACGTCGCTGTCGTCTCTAACTGTCAGCCGAAGTCTTTGTTTCATGTCGTTTTATATCCAGAGATGCCGGTAACTTGTTTATTATAAGTTACTTTGTTTATTGCAACTTTATATTTTGTTGTATCGGGATCAACGGAGCGCGGGATTTACGCTCAAGGGGATTATGTAAAGGCTTCACTATAATATCCTAACTAAAGGTTAAAAGCAAGATTAAAGCAATTCTGTTGTTTGAATTTAAAGTTACCTAAATAAATTATATATATCTTCACGCCTTCGGTATGGCCGATAAGATGAACGAATTGATCGATGTTATAACAGAGAGCGAGTTAGATGTTGTAATGTGGACGAAGCGAAAGAGGTATGTAAGTCTAGAGAGAACTGGCGCTCTATACTCTCTGCCTACTCCGTTAGGGACTGGGCGTGATGGTATGTATGTATGTATGCCTTCCCACAAGGGTCCCCGAAAGGATAAGCAGAAGTGTGCAGGTAGTGTGATGTGGTATCCACACACTCACTTTCCGCCAGAGAAATGTGACAGATGGCGAGTCCATCGCCGTTACTCAAGCACTATTTGCTTCTCAAACGTATGCAGATTGCCTCTCCATGTTTTTCTTCACTATAAAGCTTTTGTGTGTGTAACTGCACTTAGGTCTTTGAATTAGTAATCTTGGCTTTTTAAGAGACTGTTTCAACACTATGATGATGATGATGATGATGATATAATTAGCCTCAATGGTTGTATTTTTTTTTTATACCACAAGAGTGGCAAACAAGCATACGGCGCACCTGATGGGAAACGGTTACCGTAGCCTATTTACGCTCACGATACCGAAGTATCACTTGCGCGCTGCCACTCTGTGTTCGGAGAGTTATACTGTGCTAGCAGCATAATAGGACAAATCCCTCTGCTGCCAACACAATATAACAATCCTCCCCCTCTCCAAAGAGCTCATTACTGGAAACCTTATTCACCGCGTAGGAACAAAACAATAAATTGTGTTATTTGCCTACGGACTTCTATAAGGTGGAGGTCCTGCCCCAGTCGGGCAGCTCCAAACTGATTAATATTTGTAAGTAGGTACATTCAATTGTGATTGTTGTCAAGTTTTAAAATTTCCAAACTAATTTAACAGGGATTAGAACCATATCAATCCTGACTTTCCACAGAATAACCAACCAAAAATGTACTTGTATACATTTTTGACGAGTTAATCTCTTGTTTAATTAGGCAATAATGGATGCCCCTTGACAGCGCATGTTGCTTAAAAATGGCGTACTCGAATTTACAACACAACTCTCTAACCTTTACTCAACTTAATGAGAATCCGTGTTCGCCAAAACTTTCGCGTATACCTACCATATTGTACTAAAATCGGGAAGTTTATGAACAAATCCACTTCGCACGTGAGACTTGAAAATAGCTTAACTGCTTCTAATGGCTGTGTTTGTACTGAACTAATTTCCACATAATCCAACATGAGATTGATAACTAGCCTCTATGTTTTATTTAAAAGAGCCTAGTATTCTTTACGACAGTAGATATATCTTCACTACGAATCCCTGATGGGGTAGACAGAGAGGGTCGAGTGCCGGTCCTCTCTAGACTTACAGATCTCTTTAGCTAGATCCAAATCAACAATTAACAATATTTACTAAAGACAGTAGTTAAGCTAACTTATAAATAATACTTATAAATACTTATAAATAAATCTGTATACAGCACTTAACTTCAGATAAAAAACTAATTTGTAAAGACCGCCGTAGCTTGATTTTGCTACCATTGTTTTGCTGGTGGCACCTCAAATCACTCTAAATTCTAGGAATTATCTTTAACGTCGGCTTACTTCCTCTCATAACTCAATTCATAGTAGGAACAACGGCGCTCCTGCTAATAGCCATTACCCGACCCCGACCAATTGTAGATATTGTCGTTCAACTTTTTCAATTTCACAGAGAAATTGAGCATCTCACCTCAACCCCCGCTAATCAAACACGCCACTGCCCTAATGGAATGTACACCGGAATTAAAAACCTTATTGCCGTATAAATCATTGGAGTTGCGCAAGAATTCGAGTGCGCAAGATTTAGCGAACCTGTACAGCTTTAAATTATCAACTTCAATTCGAACTGCGAAGTTCAAAAACAAAAGCGATTCGGCTCTACAGCCAATAAAGATGGCAATATTTTTCACTGTTTCATTTAAAGTGAAAGTGTAGACGTAAATAGGTAATAAAGTTGTCAACCTCGGGTGTAAACAATGGGCCGCGCCTCGGAACTCTTAATCGAGCAGTTTTCATTCCCTGGGAATATATCAATTAGTAACACATGCCAGTAGCTTCAGATTTTAGGAGGTGGCGAGGGTAATCCTGCCAAGTTATATAGGTGCGTCGGGTTCAACACAGATGTAAGTTCTTATTCTTCAACTGGAATAGCTGTGGCGGGTTGACAAAGAAATAGTATTCCACAGAGACGCGAGAAATTCGATTGAGAACCAAGACATAGGTGGAAATTGTGAATCTCCGAGTTGTTGTAAAGTTCTGTACTTTACGCGTGTCTCTGTAGGTTAGTCTACTGTTAGTGTAAGGTATGTAGATTTAACATTGAACACGGTTCAATGATTAGGTATCGGTTTAGACATTGCAGCAGTCAAGGCAATATTAATTCTATCTGAATGAAACCACTATAACTTCTTAAATGTGGATGATAATATTTTAAATTAATTTTAAAATTTCCTTGGAATTAATTTTATCTAATTCGATGTTCGTTTACGATATTTTGTATTATGCGAAGATAAATTATATTCATTGTTAATTATTATTACTTATATTTTGCAGTTTGTGTTACACACAACACAATTAATACCTGCTTTCATATAATGCCTACGTGAGTAGCCTTAATGGGATTCTTGCCTATTAATTGTAGACTCTGGAGCCCAAATAAGACTTAATTTAACAAATTATGATTGATAGTAATATCAATATACATGTAAATGTATTTTCACGAGAAATGTATAATAACACACTCTCTACCCGAACATATATTGTGACAGAAAGCAGTCCGTCGCCGTTTTTCAGACACTCTACACACATACGTCTTCGAATTCATTTTCAAACGTATGCACCGTTTATTACTGTTACTGATTAATACCGTATAGCTTGTGGTGTAACAAATTATTGTTCTGAAAAACTCATAGGTACCAAGCTCCGGGATGGAACCTCAAATCTAAGCTTTGCTTTATTCTTAAACGACTTGACAATACATTTTACACACTGTACAATATTCACTGTAAGTTTGTGTATCTCATTTCGAATAAGTGTGGAAAATCCAAAGAGCGTAGAACATAAATAAAACCCGGTGTCCGTTCAATTGGTTCGTAGATCTAACGACAGGTTAAAAGCGACTTATTAAAACGGTCGCTTTAAAATATGTCACGTTAGGGCGCCGGCGGCGTATAAATAATGTCTGGCGGTCGCCGGGGATGAGACCGGGAGGTGTTACGCTGGATATATACAGAGCCTTCGTGTGGTTACTGTGGATACGCCTCTGAAGGGAAATGTTACTTACTTAATGCTTCAGTTTGACTTCAAATACAAGGTCCGCTTTCAGAGATCTCTTGACATCAATTTGACGATGACTACAGAATTCAGAAAACCGAAGATTATTGTCTTACAAATGCTTATCTCGTTAACTAAGTACATTAATTTTAGGACCAATAATATGTTTAAGGAAACAATATTTTTAGCAGTACAATTGAACATTAAAATAGAAATCCGCCGTTTTTGTCTACCGTTTTTTCTTTCAAACAATTTTAAGGATCATTTTAGTTTTAAATACATCATAAATTAGCATACACAACGTCCTGTCAATAAGTTTCACGTGTGTCTACAATGCTGATAAAAAAATAATATAATTATTAAGTTATTATTAAGTTATTAACAGAGGGCATACAGCGACCTACGCGTTCAATATAATAATGCACTGAGAGTGCTGCTGCGGCTGCCGTGGCGATGTAGTGCGTCAGGGATGTTTGCAGATAATAATATTGATGGTTTTGCCGCTATTATTAGGAACAGGTGTGCATCCCTGATGTCTCGTGTTCGCGGCGGCACCAACAGTATTCTCAGTGTATTCGTAGATCGGTGGGATTCCCCGATGCTGCGGAGGTGGATGCGGCTCCATGCCGAAATTTAATTGTACATATTTATGTGTCTGTAACCTACTAACACTAGAATTTAAGTTAAAATTTGTTACTAACCCTATGGACTCCGGTCTGAAATAAAAATATTCTATTCTATTCTATTCTATTCTATTAAGGGACCTGCACCTAGAAAAATAAAACATAATTAACAAAACCAAAGTCTGTTAGATTTCAGCACAGCGACATCTAGCGTCAGGAGTGAAAAACAATATAAGAAAATATACATTTAATTGGCCAGATCCACATCAGCCCTCCCGCCCAAGGCGGCGGCGCGAGTGCCAGCTATGGCCGGCGACCGCACCACGCGGAATTTACACCGCACCCTGTACCGTTACATAAAATTCGATCCCGCCCAAATTATGCCCGCTATCACCCGCATCTATTTTAATAATAGATTCGGGAAGTAGGGAAACCTGTTTGAGACATTTTAATACAAGTGTTACTTTCGAGGAATTTTGAACCGTAAATAGTATACAAAATTACTTATGTGGCGCCAAATGAATTTGTCTACTATACAACATTTTAAGCGTTAGAGTGAGATGTTGACTCAATAGTAAGTATGTATTTTAATGGCATAGTAAGTGTTTGAACCAAGCTAAACCAACTAATCTGACTTATAACCAAGTTCAGTTTCCGTTCCAGACCACTTGTGATTTCTTTATGAGTGTTGCGAATACATGAATACTATGTGTAATTTCATATAATATGTATATATGTACATACATACACCATGAAGCCGAGTCACACACAAGATTAGAAAAAGAGTAGAGCACCATTTCTCTATAAGCTTCTCTCTAAGTCTTTCGCTTGTCCTGCATTCATCAGTCTATTCATACAGATTTTGAGCACTATTGCCGTTCTAATCGAGTGTCAGATCGATTCTCTGCGTAGCTAAATGTCAGTTTTGGTTGAAATGCTCAGAATGTTAGTATTATTATCTCTAAATGTGAGGGTCTGTCTTTTGCCTGCTTCGCTGTGAACTTATATTGCCATGCCCAAAGCAGATTCATGAGATACAAAGTAAACGTTAAAATAAAAGTGTAATGTTGTTTGCAGGATCGCTGTGAGACAGTAATGTGCATCCGACTGAGAAACGACCCGACTCACTCTGCGCGCCGCTCCCTGTTAAAGGATAGGGTTGAAACTGAATTAATCCATACTTGGGCTGATGCGATGAAGCACGTAAACAAGTGAGCGCATGTTTGGGAACAGGAGGAGACATAAGCCGGGTAGCCCTGTGGCTTTAGTAGTGATCTAATGGTTCAAAACCCTTTCATTTATATCATTGACTTTTTTCTGAAGCGATTTATGATACCTTGATTTCTAAGGAATATGTGGAGAAATTTACAAGAAGACTAAATCGGTAAAACGAGGTAACGTGCGTAGACAGCATACAGCATTATACTGGATTGCAACGCAGATTTTCTATATCTATGTTTTATTAAGACGAAAAGATAGTGAGGGCTTGGAACCCAAAGTCGTCGGATAATGTCATGGATATTAATGTTACTTTCTTTAAAGTAATGACAATGTAAAAATGACCAACATATAACTTTTTCTCCATACGGCTCTATATAAAAATAAAACCTAGGATAATTTGATATATTTCAACCCTAAGCACATATTTTAAGTGCACAAGAGCGAGTCGTATCTCGCCGGGCGATACACTGGACTGGACTTCACTCGATGTAGAAAGAATGCAGTCCGAATCTCGACATTCGAAAATAACGCCTATCTCTCTAAAGTTAAAGTTCAAAGTTGCCTTTGGTAAGACTTCAAGGTAAGCAAGGCGATCTTGAGGTGCAACGTTCAAGCAAAAATAATTCTCTAGAGACGGTCACTACGGGTACATAGAATCCAATTTCCTGGGAGATTCGAAGACGTTCTGGCTGACAATAATTGTGGTGTGGATAATGTCAACTTTTTGTCGCTTCGCAGCACAATTACTTTGAGTGAACAGGCTTAATCCTGCGTAGTTCAAAGATTATCGTTTTATGGAGTCGTTAAGGTACTTAAGCTTAACTTATGACTCGTTAAGTAAATGAGGATTTTCATGTGTTTATTCTCATTGTTTTATATATCGATATCATATTTTATAACAATAACTGTCGAGTAACACTTGAGTAGCGGCGATGAACTCACCATCTGTCACGTTAGCACCTAATATATATCTGGTGTGTGGGTACTACCTATACACCTCTGCCTACCCCTTCGAGGACTCTTGATAGAAGATATATTATAACTGTCGCCATAATATCTGTCTGTAAATAATCGATGAATATCTACATGCTTTATAGTATAAAACCACTCTACGTGACAAGGGTGTATCCAAAATCAAGTCTACCACAGTGGCAGCTGCTGCTTATACCTCACACGTGAGCATTTACTCAATTGGCTGAGGTGGAGCCTATGGATTCCACTAGAATTGCTTCTCGCAACATAAGCTCTTAATTAGCATTCTCATTCCACGTGCAAACACTGCATATAACCTAACCTAACCTACACCTTGGGAGAGCAAATAATATTAATAAATTTGAAAATTGTATCGATTCAATCCATGTATTAACATACATGGATTGAATCGATACAATTTTCAAATT
>JACCPG010003504.1:0-25576 GCA_016069955.1 Drepana arcuata
TTTTTGAATGAATCAAGTATTAATGCCAGCTTTAGACTCTTCAAAAGGTAATTCTATTATTTTTGAACGATGATGCAATCGTGAACCACTAGTGGGTTTATGAAATCCTTAGTGGTTTCATAAAGGGATATAGATAAGTGTGCTGAGGAGACTCGCGTCAGGTCTACGCTGCTGGCTGGCGGAAGCCAATGACTGGCGGTCCTTATGACCAGTAGCGAGTCTAAGGAGGGTGATATAGAGTAGAGGCCTCGCAGGAGGCCCCCCGCCGGCCGCGCGCGCCCCGCACAGGCGCTGCAGGCCGTGCTCAGCAGCCTGCGCAGCGACCAGCTCGCCCCCGCCGCCCCCGCCGCCCCCGCCCACGGGACAGGCGCCAGGAGGCCTAAGAAACTTGTCCGCGAGACCGAAGTTCACGAGCAAATAACTCTGCACGTGACCCCCAGAGCAGAGGAGAAGGAAAAGATTGAAGAGCCTAAAGAAGAGAAGAAGGAAAAGGCGGATACCAAGGTCAGTGATTTTTGGTTTTAATAAACGAGTTTTTAGTAAATTTTTAGTACAATAGAGCTAGTACAAGAATCGTTGATTATTGGAGTAGCCGGCGTATGGAACCTATCCCATATTTTATGGAAGAGTTGTTCCTGACAGATTTCCAGATTTGGCGATATTAACGCATGCCTAGCTTTAATACATAATATATTTAGATATGTTAGTAACTTTGCAAGATTGAAGGTACAAACTTCGGTCTGCACCAAAACTTTCGTCTGAACTTAAATACATGGACCGATATACTCAAAGATTCACAGTGAAGAAAAACACCGCGGAACGAACTATATAACTAACAAGAATTTTTTTCTCGTGACAAAATTGCAGATCATAAACCTCCGTCTATATTTTAGAACTTTGCTTAAGGCATAAAGATTTAAAAAATACGAAATGAAAAACGTATCCTTAAAAAGAACTTATTATTGATAAAAACATTTCTGAAAAGCGTAAAAAAATCTAGCACTTTAATTTCACTTGGTACATAAACTTAAGAGCCGTGGTGGCCGAGTGGTTCGAGTAGTTGCCTGCAACACAAATATTGCAAGTTCGATGAGTTTTTCTAATATACTTGTATCTATACTTAAGTAGATACAGTTACACCACGAGCTTTACGGTGAAGGAAACAGGGAGATAAATCCTGTATACGTTTAAGAAGAAATTCAAAGACGTATGTATAGTCGTGCTTGAGTAACGGAGGCTGACTCGCCATCTGTCACGTTGGGGCTTAAAATATTTCTCCAGCAATAAGTAGTTATATACATAACTTATCCTTTATAGCCAAAAGCTTGAAGCATCACAGCAAATTTTATTTATAAGTTAACGTACAAAATAACCATGTTATTATTAATTTTAATGTCGTATTGATTAATCTGCTTTAAGGTAAATTGTAAGTAAAATATTTTCGTCTGCGATTGGTAACTAAGAGTATAGTTAATTCTAGACGTAGAGGGACATTTCTATGAATATCTTTCTTTAATGTTATTATTTTTATATATAAATAACTAATAAAGATAGCTTAATAGTCCTCATCACCACACCTTAGATTCATCCTTGCAGTGCGATTAATCAAAACGCCACTGAAATGTGTCTAAAGATATTTCACGATTTTATCGATAAAATAAACACCATTCTTAGATGGCTCATATTTTCAATACAATATATTATGTTTAAATAATTTAATATAAACCATTAATGTGCTGACAGGTTTACGTGCCATTAAGTTGATGTTATACTTAAAAATACTGTCATCTCATTTGCTTTTACACGTTACTTACTAATACAACTCGAAAAAATGGGCTGACACAAATGTTTATTAGGTTAAAATAAATCAAATACTCTTTATTCAATCTGTTTGTTGGTTCTAGAGGTTTCTAGAAGTAGACGCCTTTAAATGAGAGGATATTTATTCATTTCCCATGAGGGTATATACATATATCAAGGGACGAAAGTTTGTGTGTGTATTGTCATTTTAAAATTAATTATTGTTTGGAAATCTCGCCCTTCGCAACACTTATGGTGATTATAAAAGAGTACTCAATTCAACTTAAGCTAACTTTATTACGTTCCTGCTTTCAATATTGTGACATTTCCATGCGTCAGACCAATTATCCCTCAATCTTAATACCTAAAGGTGTCCTTATTCTTAAGCGAAAGCGACTTCAAACAAATAACACCTTTATGTAAATGTAATAAGAGCAAATTCTTTGGACGCTACATCGGTATAGCATTAAGGCCCTTATGCCGTTCACATACGGGTATTCTTTATCATCCGATAGATGTAAAGATACATTATAAAAATCTCATGTTGTCGTCTAAGTGGTAGGTGGAAAGTGCCGGTTGACAGTGCGTACTCGATGTGCAATAGATGGTGCAGGCTTAGGCGCATTTGCCGCAAAGTGGCTTGTTGTCCATCACGGAGAAGGTGGGGTCTGTGACGGGGTTTCTGCATTTCTGTCAAATAAATGAGGAATATTAAAAATCGAATCGATCCTGTCACTAAATCTTCATATAACCAGTTGTGCCCAGTGGTATCCGTTTAAAATCTTACTTCAATGGTTGATGAATGATGAATTTGAAAGAGAGGTTGGGCATAACGGGTTTCCCGTTCGAATTTGGAGCTGCCCGACTGGGGCAGGACCTCCACCTAGAAGTCCATAGCCAAATAACTCAATTTTTGTGTTGTGCTCCTACGCGGTGAATAAGGTTTCCAGTAATGAGCTCCATGGGGAGGGGGGGATTGTTGCCACTTGCGCGTTGCCACTCTGTGCTCGGAGGGTTATATTGTGTTGGCAGCAGAGGGATTAGTCCCATTATGCTGCCAATACTGATACTTTGGTATTGTAAGCGTAAATAGGCTGCGGTAACCGTTTTTCATCGGGTGAGCCGTATGCTTGTATGCCATTCATGTGTATTAAAAAAAAAAACGTTGGGCCTGGCGCAGTAATGGGAGTAGTGGGGGCATAGTTACCAAGCAAGTGAAGCAGTCGCGGTGCCACTTGGCGTCGAGCGCGATGATGGCCTTGTCCACGATGGGCCTGGCGCAGCCCGCACAGCGCGCCGCGAACTGGTCCGCGAAGCACGTCGAGCAGTACGGCCGCCCGGCCTGGCAACACACGCACACGGGTATATTATAAAAGATTCTCCTTTCATACTGCACCTTATGGTGTGTACTGACTTTGTCATAATCCAGGTAGGATTGTCTGCGAGCGTTCGAAGGGTCAAATCTTTAAGTTTTTATCATTATGTTTGTAGAGCAAACGGCATGACTGGTGTGGTACGTTTATAGTAATAGTTGTTTCATTTAAGTGTACTTAATAGCGAAATTCGCATATCGAAAATACTGCCCTTATGAAAGTAGTACTGATGGATGTAGTTTGCATACCTGTTCCATGAAACCGCCACCGCCGAGCTCCTTCCTGCACCCGCCGCACACGAAGTGGTGCGCGTGCCACGACACGCCCAGGGCTTGGATCACGCGCTGGAATAAATAATGACAGATTTTTCAAACTCATATTTAGTATCTAGCCTTATTTTGCGCCAAAGTTTAAGTTTCAGACACAGGCGTATCTGATAAGCAAAACAGTGTAAGCTATGGTCTGCTTAGCTCTAAGGTGAAATTAAAGGAGAAACGTGCCATCTGTTACGCTGGCATCTAAGTTATTATAAATGACTTAGATGTGACAATATTATAAATGCGCAAAAATGTGCAAGTTTGTGATATTTGTCGTCTTTTGTTACTGAACGGAATTGGGACAGTGATAGATTATTCGCTGGATTAACACACGGCGATGGACTCGCCATCTGTCATGTTGGCACCTAAAATGTACCTAAACACGTCTGCCTACCCCTTGTGGGAAGGAGAGGAAACTGCATGGAGTTTCCTCTTTCCTCTTTTCCTTCACTGTAAATGCTTGTGGTGTGACGACTAATCGTTATCTAAGTTCAGAAAAACAGAAATTTGTACAGTCGGGACTGCTATATTTGTATTGTAACTACTCGAACCACATGGTGACCATAGCAATCCAAAGTAGCGGCTTTTTTGTTTTTTGGGGTCATCGTTCTGGCATCTGGGCATTAATCACAGAAACTCCGTGGGTGTTTTCCATCAATATTGTGTCCGATGTGTCGCGTAGATAGCCAAACTAATTATTAGCGTAGGTAACGACACAAAAACTAATGTTATGCTTGTCACGTCATCAATGTGATTGACACGAGGCTCGCCCAAATGTTGAGGATATCTTAAAGTGTTGTCCGTCTATATGTTTTGGCGCTCACGATTTTAAATATATGAATACCTTGGAACAGAACTAAGCAAAACTTGTGCTATGGGAACAAATACATACGTACTTATATATATAGATATTTAGTTATTCCAGAATAAGGAACAAATACTGGTGTTCATCAGACCAATATCTGCCTTGAGCGGGAATGGACTCTGACCACTATACCAAGCCGTCGTCAGAAATTCGGAGTTTTCCGATCAATTTAAGAATAGAGTAGTTGTCGATATATCTGATCCAATTCCTTACATTTGCTTCTGCCCAGCGCGATTTCTTTAACTGCTATTAATGTAACTCATTGAACAAATTTAGCTTTATTGAAATTTGGACTTGTGTCATACGTATAGTTTTCTTCCTTCCTTTGCTTCCTTTTGCTTTCCCTTTTGCTTTCCCTTTGCTTGCTTCCTTTCAGGTGTCTTTGTCCGCTAAGTTTCGAAGTGACGCGCGCGCAAAGTCGCGTTGCTCACAAATGTTACAACATCGGGGAGAGCACGTAAACTGTCAGTTGTTTTTCATTAGGAATGATGTCATCGCCAATGGAACAATGGTGGCCGGATAGCGAATCGATGGGTCCTATTGTTTTTGCAATGCCTCGCTCGGGATTAGTATGGAAGTCTTGTGTGATGATATCAATTAGCTATAAACAAAAACTGTAGTGGCTCGATCAAATCGAAGAATAACCATGGAGTTTCTTGTCGGTTCTTCTGTCATGGAAACGACCAAACCGCAACCGTGCACCTTTATCGACGCTTTTAAGTGCCCATTTAAGCCTATGTGAAATAAAATATGTATTTAGATTTTGATTTTGATTGGACACTCAAGGGTGGCAACGTCAAAGGTAATCGAAACTGGCGAACATGTATAAAGAGACTGGTGATTGTGGATGGCGAAAGAGGTATTACCTCTTTCGCTGGTGCTGGCGCTCTGCTCCATCTGTCTACCTCGTGAGGGACTCGGCGTGATGATATGTATGTATCTACAGTAGAACTCCAATTATCCGAATTAATGGGGACCGGGACCCATTCGGATAATGAAATATTCGGATAATCGGATTTTTTTTTTTAAATTGCCATTGGAGAGAATAAAAGCTACGTTTTGATATTGCACTATTTTTTTATTGAATGAAATGAAAGAAACATGAGATTTTCACATGTTTTAAATATAAATAAAATGTATTTATGTACAAGTTTAGAAATAAAAATCATTGTTTTTTAAACATCTCCGTCAATGTAAGCTGTTTTGCGGTCTTCATCCGTTTTCGGGCAGCCAGGTCACGCATTCGCTTGACGGTGAGCAGTTGCAAGTGTTGTGCCTACACACGCGGGGGGAAGTCAGTGTAGGCACAACGGCAAGTTAAGACAAGTCTTGTGATTCGGATAATCGGCGATTCGGATAGTCGAAGTTCGGATAATTGGAGTTCTACTGTATGTGTTTTTGATATGTCAAGGTTTGTGAGATAAGAATCTCCGTATGATCGTGGCATGTAAGTTTATTGAATTAAAGATCATCCTTTCGGAAATTCTTTAGGAATAAGAACAGATTTAGGCAGGATATAGATAGGTACATGTTTACACGACAGATATGAATCGTATGCCAGTACGAATCCTGACTGTACCACTGATTTTTTTACTAAACTTGAGTGTACGAAAAAGTACAGTGATTAATAGGACCACGACCTTGACGGTGAAGGAAGACATCGAAAGATGGATACGCTTGAGAAGAAATTCGACGACGTATGTTTTGCTATACGTGTTAAACTGCAATGGACTCCATCTATCACGTTACATATACATATGTATATCCAGCGAAAAGGGGGTTTTTCTTCTACCTCTGCCCTTCAGAAACCCTTGTGGGAAGTCGTGAAGATACATTTTATGTAAACCTACATACTCGGATATTTTTATGTATCGGATTTAAGTGGAGGTGTGTGATAAAACAATATTGAGAGCAAAATACATCGACCTTGCCATTCAAGGGTGAATGTAGTTTTTGTCACACTTAAATGGTAGTTCAATCGCGATGCGCCGACATCACCTCTCATTTTGTACTTGCGCATGCGCTGCGAGATATAAGGAAATATTCATATAATGGCAACTGTACAATGTATGTACATTAAGAGCACTTGCCGACGTACCTAATAGCACTTCAATGAATATCACGATTTTGTATTTAAAGACTGATCTTGCAGTTGGGTTTGGTAATATAAGATTAGGAGGGCCATGCCAGTTCTTTCCAGACATACACCCCTCTTTAGACTTTATCCACATTTATCTACCAGTCTAGTCGTATATACTGACCGGTTTTGAGCACTCTTGACGTTCCAATACTTGAGTGTCAGATCGTGTTGATCGAGGTAGCTGGAATGACCATTGTAGATAGTGAATAGAGTGGCAAACAAGCATACGGGCCCACCTGATGGGAAACGGTTACCGCAGCCTATTTACGCTTGCAATACCGAAGTATCACTTGCGCGTTGCCACTCTGTGTTCGGAGAGTTATACTGTGTTGGCCGCACAATGGGACTGATCCCTCTGCTGCCAACACAATCCTCCCCCCTCCCCAAGGAGCTCATTACTGGAAACCTTAATCACCGCGTAGGAACACAACACAAAAAATTGTGTTATTTGGCTACGGACTTCTATAAGGTGGAGGTCCTGCTCCAGTCGGGCAGCTCCAAATTCGAACGGGAAACCCGTTATGCCCTACCTCTCCATGGTTTCTCTTCTCAAACTTTTTCAAACTACTTTCTATATATGTAAACCAATGGTAAATACCTTTTTACTTTTTTACAACCATACCCTCGTTCATGCCATTTACTTTGCGATTGCGAAGAGATGCAGATAATCATGTATATAGCTACAACAATAAAGACAACATCTTTTGAGTGCGTTGTCATACATTTCGTCCCTCCATTAAAATGATTAACTTTGACCACTATGTACCATATAAGGTCAGTTTTGTGGGTCGTGACTCACTACACTATATTTGTACAACAACATTTATAACGTTAATATGTATAGCACGCCTACGGGAATAGTAATTTTTTGTACATCAACAGTTCTATTTGATTCAGTGGCAATAAAAGATCTGAGTTGCTAGTTAAAAAAATCTTAAATGACCCATGGTGTCCGAGTGGCTGGAGTGTTGCCTACAACACAAATATTGCAAGTTCGCATAACGACTGTAGGTACTTGCCAATGAGTATTTCTGAACTTAAGTACAGTGATTCGGCACACCACGAGCTTAACGGTGAAGGTTAACATCGAGACGATACCTGCATACGCTTGTGAAGAAATTCAAAGGCACATGTATAGTCGTGTTTGAGTAACGGCGACAGGCTCACCGTCTGTCACTCTGGCTCATTTATAGTTATCAATCAGGAGATGTTATACAGAATAGAAACAATACCTCTTATGTTTAACATCTCCATTAAATTATTATTTTTAAATCTGATACATATAAAGCATTTTATATAATGGGGCCCTGTGCTATCTCTAAATTGACGTCGAAATTCTGTCGAAATCAAACTGCCTAGTCAAGTCCTTTTTCTCCATTCGTGCTATTTATTTTTCTATTATATAATAATAATATAATATATCCTCACGCCTTCCCACAAGGGTCCCCGATGGGGTAGGCAGAGGTGTATAGGTAATACCCACACACTCACTTTCCGCCAGAGGTATATTAGGTGCCAACGTGACAGATGGCGAGTCCATCGCCGTTACTCAAGCACGACTATACATACGTCTTCTATTTTACGCCTTTTTCTATTATCCTCTTTTGTTATCGACCTATCGTGCTAGTATGTCGTACCCGCAACAATTAATATTCCACACCGCAGGCGCATTCAAGATGAATGGAGACGATATGTCAATTGCAATTGTAGTAATTCAGCTTCCTTATTGACCCATTATTACTATAAACAAACTCGTTTTGCACTGACAGGCTATGAATAATCGATGGTAGCACATGGCATAGCCCTGCTACAGACCTGTTTGTACTTTGCATAAGGATAATGAGAATCAATGTAAATGCAGCATAACTATGGAGTTACATTCCCTCTGCCTACCCCTTGTAGGATGATGATATGTCCTGTATATTCTCACGCCTTCCCACAAGGCTCCCCGAAGGGGTAGGCAGAGGTGTATAGGTAATACCCAACACCCACTTTCCGCCAGAGGTATATTACGTGCCAACGTGACAGATGGCGAGTCCATCGCCGTTATTCAGGCACAACTATACATACGCCTTTGAATTTCTTCTCAGACGTATGCAGGTTTCCTCTCGATGTTTTCCTTCACCGTAAAGCTCGTGGTGTGACTAATCACTGTACTTAAGTTCAGAAAAACTCATTGGTACAGTCGCGGTTCGAACTTGCGACCTTTGCGTCGCAGGCAACTGCTCGAACCACTCGGCCACCACGGCTCATTATGATATGTCTATATGATTATAAACTGCTATGTACCAGAAAAGTTCGGCTAAGAAAAGTGTTGTACGAGATCGCTTTGGTCCTATCTGATTCGCTCCACACTTGATATATAATTCTACAACGCTTTAGAGCTTAGAAGCATCTCGTCGAGTTTTTAGGTATCACTTTTCATTGTTCATCTTTATACCACAGTACCTAGCTAGTGAACCAGCAACGGCCTAAGCCGAGCCGAGCTGTGTTAGCTTAGTCCTTAAGAGGCTTTTAAGTCTAGCCATTGTTTGATTAAGTAGCAACAGTTTTGACACTCAAGCTATTTCAAAACTACGCTTGTTTTTCAGATCCAAATTTTTCTTTTTGTTTCTTTCCGAAAGTGCTAGCTAGTGCTAGCTCCGACGGATTATATCTGGTATTTTATTACGATCAACAAAGCACGTATGCAAGTCTCCGTGCCACTGACTCATTGCCCACCTCATGTAATATAATCCGGCTGAGTGATTACAGCTAGATAGTGGTCAGATATTAATTCATGTTTTCGTTGGGACTATACATTGATAAAGCTGAAAATAATAGGTTTCATAGCATGTTGTGTGTGAATGAAGAAGTTGTCGTTTTAGGATTTACTACAGATGCACAGTTATGTGTCAGATGTATATAACATACATACATATCATCACGAGTCCCTAACGTGGTAGGCAGAGAGGATAGAGCGTCAGTTCTATGCCTCTTTCGATTTCATACGTTCCCGTCTTTGAGCGTCCGATCTATGTGATCCAGGTAGTTGGAACGTGGACTTCCTCTGCCTCTTCTTGCACACACTTTCACTTTGTATATCTGTTTCGTCAATCTTTCTTAACTCATCCTTTCTATAAGTTCTGTGTTTTCCTTCATCGTAAAGCTCGTGTGACTAATAACTGTACTTCAGAAAAACACTGTAGTTCAGAACAACGTATGAAACGTTCGAGCCACTCGGCCACCACGTCTCTTTCGTACTTGTGTCAATTTAATTATTCGATTCCCGTGCGATTCTTCCACTTCTAATCAAGCTAATGTATCCTATGAAGATGTATGGCGTATCATTGTAGAGTCGCTTCGTGGGTGGCCCTATAAACGTGGCGCTACCCTATATAAGGCGGACGTTGCGTCACCTAATGATAATGATGCTTGTGTAGTTTTCCCCGAATACTCTCCGTTAGTCATCACAGGTGTAGGCTGGTGTTTGTATAACGGGAGGCTGTTTAATGATTCTTAATAAATATTGTGTACATACATTCTTGAGGCAGGTGTTGTACATTTATTGTGGCCACATTTGGGTACCGTCACTGAATACTAAGCAGTTTGTATTGTAATTGAATGTATTGGTATATAAATGTGTTAATGGTTATCACGCTGATGTAATCATGACTCGTTGTAACCTGGTTAATTACCACATTTCTAAACATACAGGAAATAAGTAATGAACTGCTTCTCAAAACCTTTGCTGCATCGACATTCTCTAAAAAGAACATCATCATATCATCACGCCGGGTCCCTAACGGGGTAGGCAACGAATTTGATCTTTTTATCGAAAATATTTTGGGGTGTATTCTAAGGATTCTTGTAATTTTTTTTTCTTAATAATTAAAATTGGTAATGTTCATTAATTACTGATGAATGTGGACGAAGCGAAAGAGGTATATAAGTCTAGAGAGAACTGGCGCTCTATACTCTCTGCCTACCCCGTTAGGGACTTGGCGTGATGATATGTATGTATGTTTATTATATTGTCTGATAGTAATTTAAGTCAGGCTAGGTCAGAGGATGATCCTCCAGAATGTATTGCTTAAGCTGCGGAGTTGAGAAACATTGTTCAAGGCACGTGGAGTTATACGGCATAGATACCCTGTGACCAATTGGTTTCTTCTAGCAGTCGCTCTCGATTATAACTTGAACATTTGTAGCACAAGTAGGTTATTCTGAATACTTTTACTTCAAAAGTTACATTAATGTCATTTTTCTTTCTTAGAAACGTTGGTAACGGTGATTTAATGACGTTCAATAAGTGTCTGTGGCTCTAACATGGAAGGTACGTTTTTCATACATACATATCATCACACCGAGTCCCTTACGGGGTAGGCAGAGAGTATAGAGCGCCAGTACTCTCTAGACTTACATACTTCTTTCGCTTCGTCCACATTCATCAGTCTCTTCAAGCTTGTCGGTTTCGAGTACTTTTGATGTAACCGTCCTTGAGCGTCTGATCGATTTGATCCAGGTAGTTGGAACGTGGTCTTCCTCTGCCTTTTCTTGCACACACTTTTGCTTTGTAAATCTGTTTCGTCAATTTTTCTTCACTCATCCTTTCTATATGTCGAAACCAGCATAACATGCCTTTCTTCATCTTTACAATCACGCCCTCATTCACGCCAGTTGCCAGTTGAATTGCGAATCTCTTCATTGCGGATTCGATTACTCCACACATATGTGCGGTTACTCCACACACTATTCGAAGAGATCTCATCTCAACTGCATTTAAGCTATTTTCATACTTCCTCTGACATACCCAGGATTAGTTTTTATTTTTTTTATATTGTAGAATATTACTCGAAGGTCAGGCTAAGGCAGTGTCGATCTCTAGTGTTTACTATAGCGATAAAAGTATGGCAGTACTCACGTCAGTGATCGGCTCCCCGCAGCCGTGGCACTTGGGGCTGTGGTGCTGCGTGAAGCAAGGCACGCAGTGAACGCCGCCACTGTGCTGGTGGAACTTGGCGCCATCAATTGGCTTGCGGCACGTGTTGCAGGTGAAGTGCTCCGGGTGCCACTTCTTGTTCAGCGCCGTAACAATCTGGAGGGCAAAGCGATTATTTAAGGCAAATTTCCAAAAACAATCGTAACGTGAGAAGATATACTCGGTCCGACGTCAGAATCCCTGAAATACACCGGAATGTGGACCAAAAATTATATTGGTTTTTCAGGGCTGATTGTGGTGAGATGATAGGGACCTTATCACAACATCGTTGATAGATTATACTAAAATCAAAAGAGCAAAGATCCACTTCGATTTAGAAATTTCGTGAGTGCAATAGGTTTTGCCTTGAAAAATCCCGATGTTAGTACATGCTTAGTAGCATGTGATAACATTCTAAATAAATATCGATATTTACTTTTGTAATTTCCAGGTCTATTTCGGAAAGTTGGTATATCTGGAAAGTTGATGCAATCGATACCTGTGCATTTTCTTACTATTGATGACTATAATCGTGTCTCTTTATCGTTAGTCAAGTCCGTCATAATGCCTCACGCCCTCCCACAAGGGTCCCCGAAGGGGTAGGCAGAGGTGTATAGGTAATACCCACACACCCACTTTCCGCCAGAGGTATATTAGGTGCCAACGTGACAGATGGCGAGTCCATCGCCGTTACTCAAGCACGACTATACATACGCCTTGAATTTCTTCTCAGACGTATGCAGGTTTCCTCTCGATGTTTTCCTTCACCGTAAAGCTCGTGGTGTGACTAATCACTGTACTTAAGTTGAGAAAAACTCAATCGTACAGTCGGGATTCGAACTTGCGATCTTTGTGTCGCAGGCAACTGCTCAAACCACTCGGCCACCACGTCTTAATGCCACTGAGCAAATATAAAATGCACTCTTTATCACTGCTCCGTTTTGAGCGTGCCAAACTATGCGAATAGTAACAATTTTCCGAGAGTGTGGCGTAATGCAAGACTTACTGTCATCATAAATTTATGAAAACGAAGCTGCTTCATGAACCTGCTTGAAACTGCTCGCCTCCGTGAGCCTGACTCTTGATACCCTTACAAAATTTGAAGTTGTCAGACTAGGTTAGGTTTCCTATTTTGGAACACCGCAGCCAAATACTGGACTTGGGTGATGTTGTGGTTAACCACTGGGTGTGGTAGTCAGCTTTTAAAAAAATCGTCTTGAAATTCCAGTCATGCGACTACATATACAGCACGCATATTATCAATCCGAGTCCCTCACGGGGTAGGCAGAGTGAGTAGTAGTTCACTCTAGATTTGCATGCCTCTTTCACTTGTCTTTGCTCGCTGGTTTTGGGTACTATTTTCGATCGTATTGCTGCTTTTCGATCAATTTTAATCAAGGTTATTGGAATTTTGAATTTCCTTTCAAACACTACACATAAATTTTGTAAAAGTATGGATAACAAAACAAATAAAGCGGTTTTATTCCCCGAGCAGCCTTAATACACCTTACATCGAATAATAGCTCGTTTTACTCGTGTTTATAAACACGTGGTGTGTGAGTCACAGGTCGTGACCTCTCAAGGCACTGACTTGCACTAATTAGTTGGCACAAACTACAAATTTGTACGGAGTTTTGTCTCCGCGCCTTCCGAATAGATGAAGAGCATCGATGGAAATAAACAGGTACGTAAGCTTCGTTGTTTTATGTTCCAGTCAGTTTACACTGAGCCAGATTGCGTCATGCGGAATTTGTGGATTCTCTGGCGTTATGTAACATCGTATCTATTCACAGTGAAATTGTTATCTTTCTACTTAAAGCGGTTTGGGTAGTGTGAACTTTCAACTACAGGGCGGGATTCGAACCATTAACTAATCGATCGTCGCAGTTGCCTGCGACGCAAAGGTCGCAAGTTCGAATCCCGCCTGTACCAATGAGTTTTTCTGAACTTAACTACAGTGATTAGTCACACCACGAGCTTTTCGGTGAAGGAAAACATCGAGAGGAAACCTGCATACGTCTGAGAAGAAATTCAAAGGCGTATGTATAGTCGTGCTCGAGTAACGGCGATGGACTCGCCATCTATCACGTTGGCACCTAATATACCTCTGGCGGAAGGCGTGAGGATATATATAACTAATCGAAAAATTTACTAACATAAGGCCTAGAGAGAAACTAAGCTAAGCAAAACCTAAGCCTAGAGAGAACTGGCGTTCTACTTACTCTCTCTAGCTTAGCCGTAAAAGACTCAGTGTGATGATATATGTAACTGCAGAATTCGTCGTAAGGTATTTGGAAATTCATATTCTTGTCTCCTTTTTTCTGCAGAAAGCATGCTATTTCTTGCAATATAACACCTATTTGGGTCAAACGATATTGTACGTACAATTGAAGGTTTCCGAGGATATTATTTAACCAAAAGACATGTCGTAAATTGTCCTTGTTTAACCGTATTTTTTGTTCGTTGCGTATCTATGTATATCGAGTTCAACTTTATTGTATTATATCTACTATCATTTAGGTCTATGACATCAATAAATAATACCAGATAGTTGAGTAGCCCTGTTCGACGTTATTGATATATATCTATGGGTGTCGTGCCGATAACGTTGTATCGGGAGGTGACGCAAGTGGCCAGTAACTTGTGTTCAATACTAGGTACTTTAATACATGTGTTGTCAACCTTTTTTTTCTTAATCAATAGCTTTTTACACATACATTTTTGTTCAAGTAGATTTCATGAGACTCGTTTTGTTTTTCTAAAGTTCATTTGGATTTCATGCAATATATGATGCATTGCAATATGCAATATTCATTTGTTTATTTATGCTCGCGATGGTCAACTTATACTTTCTAATTATAGTATATAAGATATTTGCTGTTAGTACATCTGACACCTGGTCGGACAGGACCAGGACCAACAATGTAATCGTTGTAAAGCTACTTACGCGTCCTTGGATGACCTTGTTGCAGCTGGTGCATACTGCAGGTCCCTCTTCTTTGGTAGACTGTAACAAGCAAATATTCAAAAGATATAATTCCATCGTATTTTATGTAAAGCTTGCCTTACTCGGCGTCGTTACACATTCGTACAGCGCCAATGGGCATAACCAAGCGCTCCAAGTTGGTTCAGCTCTATAGATAGTGCCATCCACGAACACGTGCCCCATCAATTTCTAGTCGAGGGGGTCGCTGGATGCGGGCAGTATGACCCGAGTCTATTCATTGTAGTGTGCGTGTGCACTCATCGGTAATCAGTGTGTACCGACAATATGACCGACTATGGACTCATGTCTGAATTAAATTATTTGATTGATTGATTGATTGATTGAATACTCAAACATCAAAGGAAAGTTGCACACTTACACTATAAACTATAGGGAAGAATAGTGGGGCGCGTCTTCGTGGATGGCAATGTCTATACATGTATGAAACAAAGTCGCATCGCGCCGTTTGTTCGCTAAGATCTCCATAACTACAGAACGGATTTTAATGTAGTTTCCATCAATAAATAGATAGTGATTCAAGAGGAAGGTTTAATGTATGGTATCAGTTTGTAGCATTGATCATATAAATAAATTTTAGGCTGTAACCGCGGGATCCAATTTGTCGACATTCTGTATGAACGCCCATTTTGAAATTGAACCTTGGAATTATTTTGCCTTAAAATGCTTTGTCTGTAATTAGACTTTATTTTACTATCCTTCATCGAATAATGTTTTCTTTACCGCTTAGCTTTTCTTTACCGAGCTTTCAAACTCTGTTCATATTCTTATCTATAAATAGGAGTTTGTTGGCGGTCCTTGCTTTTATTAGCAGCTCATAAAGTGTAACATGTAATTACATCCAAGCTTGCTCCAATCGACCACAGATGTCTCTCTGACAGCTTTATGTTGTCATACCGGCCTAAGGAGTCAATGTCCAGCTTAGCACAGATATTGATAGTAAATTGTATCGCTGAGTCAGATATATATTGAACTAGCTGTCCCGCCCAGCTTGGTGAAAAAGTAAAATTTCCTGAAACACGATCGCAGCGCCACCTATCGGGTCCAATTGTGTGCAAATTTGATTGAAATCTAAGTAGTTCAGGAGCCCATCGTGGACTTGATTGCCATAAAAAAGGTTACAGTGAGTCAATCTTAAAAGATAGACATATGCCGTCGCGGACTTTTTTTTAGAACTTTTAAAGAGGAACAATTCCCTCATACATGATATTTTAGTATCTTAAACCGTTTACGCAGCGTACGCAACGGAAGCTCTCAAAAAGGAATATTTTTTCCCGTTCTGGCAACATTATTCATTTATGCTTTGCTCCTATTGGTCGTAGCGTGATGTTATATAGCCTAAAGCCTTCCTAGAGAAACGGACTATCCAACTCAAAAATAATTTTTCAATTCCAACCAGTAGTTCCTGAGATTAGCGCGTTCAAACAAACAAACAAACAAACTCTTCAGCTTTATAATATTAGTATAGATTGTGAGTCATGACATATTTACAGTTGGCAATGATATACCTACTTTTGGTTTATGGTTTTATTGCAGGCGCTACGACGCGCATTCGTCCGCTATTATCTGTTTGTATAGGATATTCAGGATAAAATGAAATGTAAAATTAGATTACGGTGAAGGAAAACATCGAGAGGAAACCTGCATACGTCTGAGAAGAAATTCAAAGGCGTTTGTATAGTCGTGCTAACAGCGATGGACTCGCCATCTATCACGTTGGCACCTAAAATATATCTCTGGCGCAAAAAGGGTTTGTGGGTATTACCTATCCATCTCTGCCTACCCCTTCGAGGACCCTTATAGGAAGGAATGAGGATAAGTTAGATTATGGTGGACAGTCAAGGTTGGGAGAGTACTCGAAACCGGCGAGCGATGAACGTGGATGCAGCGGAAGAGGTCTGTCTTAACGGTCTCTCTGCCTACCTCGACGATATGTATGTGCGTATCAACATTATAGTAACGTTAAGACAGTACATCAGATTGGTTCGAATTATTATGTTTGCTCATGAAAAAAAGGCCTGTATCAAACAAAATACGTCCAATGATATCGTTCCCCTCCCAATATGGCACGAACATAAAGATAAACTGATAAACGTATCTTTTGATTAGTTTCAGCTATGACATCATACAGTTATTTTACTGTATCGTTATTTGGACTATTCGTTCTCAGAACTAGTGGTTAGAGTATAAGTAACAAATATTAAACAACAAAAGCTTGCACACCACGAGCTTTGAGATGAAAGAAAATATCGGAACGAAATTCATACGTCTGAGAAGGAATTCAAAGACGCACTGTCGTGCTTGAGATTCACGGCGATCAACTCCTCATCTGTCACCGGCGAAATATTGGGTGTATGGATACTACACACATCTGCCTACCCCTCCTGGAATCCCTTTGAAAGGCGCGAACATATTACATTTACTTATTATAGTAATAAAACTTTATCATTTAACTTCGAAACTGAGTACTTAACTTATGTTGTTAGTCACGGCTACTTTACCCAACGGAAGGGTGGCAACGCGCAAATTGCAATTATGGAATTGCAAGATCTTATAGGTTACGGTAAACGCTTACCATTAAAATGCTCGATTTTATCACTAGTAATACTAACAAAAAATGTGTTGCCAAAGAATAACTAGATACCGACGGCATAATTTCCTGACAACTATCGAGTAGTTTACTTAGTAGAATAGAAACGTATTTTTTTTATAGCGACATGTAAACCGGTCGGTAAATTTGTCTTAGTAAATTAAGTATGACGAACGCAATGTTTCCTTATACGGAATGATATGATACAGCAGGAAGACGTGGGCGTTCCTCGTCCGACTGGAAACGAAGAGTCATAGTATCACTCGATTATACCTCGTTACCTTAATTGAATCACCTTGTGTATGGGTTACTAATTGTCTTGGAAACTGTGGTGTTATTATTAAAACACCTAGTTAGCAGCGTGCACAATGACACGGTGTTTTTGATCATTAACAACCGGCTCAGTTTGGTGGTCAGCGCTAATTGAGAAAACTTGAGATTGCAGGTTCAAATTGTACAGACGGGCAGATATTTATGTGATGTATACGAATATATAATGTACCTTTTAACTGAAAGGCACAGTAAAGCTAGTTAATAGGTAGGTACACCAAGGTACTTATTTTGTACCTATTGTCATTTTGAATTAATTTGTCCTCACGCCTTCCCACTAGGGTCGAAGGGTAAGTACAGGTATGGTAGTACCTACATACCCACTTTCCGCCAGATATATTATTTTAGGTGCCAATGTGACAGATGGCGTGTCCATCACCGTTACTCATGCACGAGTTTCCTCTCGATGTTTTTCTTCACCGTATTTACCTAAGTTCAGAAAAACTCATTGGTTCAGTCGACAGCTTGTTCCAAGTGTTTGAAGCACTGCCACCACGGCTATGTAGGATCCGTATCTGAATTCCATTTTGTTTAAACTTTATTTAAGTTTAAACTTAGATTGAACGTCGACTTAAACTATCGTTTACAATTTAATAAGAATAATATCAAGTCGTATATCAAACGAGCCCTTGACCTTCCAATTTGGACACTTAACAGCATCCTGTGTTCATGACATGACACGGAGATTGACGGTCATTACATATATCTGTACGCCTTCCCACATTGGTCTCAGAAGGGGTAAACAGAGATGTAACAGTCTCTTTGGCCGGAGATGGTGCCAACGTAACAGATGATAAGTACGATGCCGTTTCTGAAGCAGGACTTTACATACGTTTTAGAATTTTACTTTTGGACGGAATTAAGAGCCGTGGTGGCCGAGTGGTTCGAGCAGTTGCCTGCGACGCAAAGGTCGCAAGTTCGAATCCCGACTGTACCAATGAGTTTTTTCTGAACTTAAGTACAGTGATTAGTCACACCACGAGCTTTACGGTGAAGGAAAACATTGAGAGGAAACCTGCATACGTCTGAGAAGAAATTCAAAGGCGTATGTATAGTCGTGCTGGAGTAACGGCGATGGACTCGCCAACTGTCACGTTGGCACCTAATATACCTCTGGCGGAAAGTGGGTGTATGGGTATTACCTATACACCTCTGCCTACCCCTTCGGGGACCCTTGTGGGAAGGCGTGAGGACGGAATTATAATTTCGCAAATACGGATTAGATGTAACCCATGTAAATGTGCGTGACGACCCTATTAAAATTTATAGGCAGAGAGTATAGAGCGCCAGGACTTTCGATTCGTCTACATTCATCAGTTTCTTCATACATGCTCGTCGGTCGGTGTACCCATTAAATTCCCTTTCTGACAACTCCATAATGTACTTATACTTAAAGTATTAGTGCCTTGTGTCTGTGTGTATATGGCTATAACAATTACGTTGTAAGTTCAATGTTATGAATCATGGTTGTGATAATACAGATCATGTCAGCGAGAGTAATTACCTACATGTATAAAAGAGAGTTATGTTTACAATCAAGGCGCGAACACGGCCTTTACATCGTCCTGATACATCGTGCTATTCTTTACGCGTTTTTCATTCCGTAAGATAACGATGCTTCCCAAAGCACACACAATCAACTGACTCTAAACTAGGCAGAGTGCTGTTAATAGGGATCAATGAGATATGATGATGTATGCACTTATGTATATACATATGTACATGTAATACTCATGATAATAAATGGTATTACTGATGAATGTGACGAAGCGAAAGAGGTATGTCTAGAGAGAACTGAGGTTAAGTGGAAGTAGGTATATATTAAAGTTTTCATTGTTTGTCTGACCTTTATTACATAAATAGTTTTTATGTGGTCTTGAAAGGCGCACTGGTGTGTTAACATTAAAGAAAGGAAAAAATAAGCGGCAACTCAAAAGCACTGCCCGTTTAGTACGAAGGAAAGCGGTACAATGTCGCACATGTGTGTCACTGTCATGTTCGGCAGACGCTATTGGAACAATACGCGATTGGGAAGCTATTCATAGGCGGTGGCGTGAGAGGCAGCGGGCGAAATGAGAGCCTAAATGGACTCTATTCATACCCGTCTCGGCAGAATCTAGTCTCAGTGCTAGGTGCATTTGTAATATTTAAAAGTGAGTAAATATAATATCTTAACGACTTCCCACAAAGCTCCCCCAAGGGGTAGGCAGAGGTGTGTAGTGTCCATGACCTGACTTTTCGCCGGAAATACATTTATTGTAGGAACTAACGTGAAAGATGGCGAGTCCATTGCCGTTTCTCAAGCAGGACTCCATACGTCTTTGAATTTGTTTTAAACGTATGCAGGTTTCCATTCGTTGTTTTCCTTCACCATAAAGCTCGTGGTGTGACTAATCATTTACAATACTACAATTCAGAAGAACTCATTGGTACAGTTCGACCTTGCAGTTTTAGTGCTACAGGCGACTACTTAAGACCACTGGGCCACCGCGGCTCTTATGAAACTAGAAACCGGTAAAATAAAGTCATTACAATATTTTATCACATATATTACTAGCTGTCCCGCCCAGCTTCGCTCGGGTGAAAAAGTTAAATTGCCCGTAGCACGATCGCAGCGCCACCTATCGGGTCCAATTTAATATAGCCTATGTTACTCGTGGATAATGTAGCTTTCGAATGGTGAAAGAATTTTTCAAATCGGTCCAGTAGTTTTTGAGCCTATTCATTACAACCAAACAAACAAACAAAGTTTTCTTCTTTATAATATTAGTGTAGATTTGTATTTCTTTAAAACATCCCACTATAATTGTAAACGTACCCAATTGCCAAACCATTATACAAATATGTCCAGGCCGCCTATAGCTTGTTCCATAAATCGCGTGCGACTCGAGATTTAGGTCACGCCAGTACAAGGTCAATGTAGGACTTGATTGTTTTGCGTCCAAATATAGCTGGCATTTCTATTGTCATTCGAACTTGGCGCTTTCGTTTTAAGGCTGCGGGAAGCGGGCCTGGCCTTATTTATTTCATAATGTTGGAAAAATAGAAATGCTTTGAGGAATGCTGCTCGGAGCTATAAGCTAGTCCCCTGATATTTTTAAATGGAGCTTAACGGGCAGCACGAACTGACTGGGGTAGTGCCTCCCCAGTACCTAACAGAAGTTCGCAGCCAAATGGCACTGCTTTCGAGTATCTTAAATAGTCCTTTAGCTTTTGATATCCTAAATAACATTATGAACATAAGGAAAACCATTTGTTTGAAGACATTTCATTTGATTCATTGTAAATAACATCATGTTTTATTATGATTAGAATATCCTCTTAATTTTCAAGCAAGAATGGGTCAATGCCACTTCTGAAATAACACTAGACCTCTCCTGTCAAACGTTACATAAATCACATTGTGGCTACGGCTGAATAATAGGCTAGCTTTGATGTGGGAGCGAAGCTACAGTCCCAAGTGGAATGTTGTTGCATCCAAGCCTTGCGTTGTGAGCAACTCTTTCATTTTAGCATTTAAAATGAGCTTATGATTCTGATCATTATGTTTTTACGCCTTCGCGCAGGGCGAGACCTAAGGAATTGTTCAATAGTACCTAACCTTTCAGTATGACAGGTGTTAGATGGCGAGCTTATCGTTGACTCAGGCACGACCTTGTTGGCGACGATGTTATGCATCGTATTTGTTTTCGCTCATGATTTCCTACAAGGTTCACCTTGCGAGCTTCAGCCCGATAAGCCAGCATACGTAAGTACGTAAGCTTGACAGCCGATTGCTACCGAACTTGCAATGTTGGCTTTGTAAGTTACTTCTTCATCAGCCACGACTTCATAATTTGATGATCCATAAATATAGTAGAGTCCTAGTAAATGCTCTAAATGTTGTTTTACTCAGTTGATAAAGCGTAATCGGTAATGTGTTGACAAGGAACCGAAACTAACTCAGTTAACCTTAATTGTCCTTGAAGGTCTGCGCTGCCCCGTGTGTTCGTTCGCCCGATTTTCGGACCCAACCTGTTCTCTTTCAAGGATATGTTACGATAAATAGTGGCTTTGTACAAATAAAGTATTTTGTTCAGTTCGAATCTTGTTTTAAGGACTTCTGTGACAATGGATTAGGATTTGATTGTGGTATTTTATTAATGAAATTAATCTATTTGGCAGTATGGCAACGCGGGACTTGCTTTTGCTCATGAGTATAAAAATACAAATTTAAGTAATTATCGACAGAGTCAGGATGCATGTTTAAAATCTCGGCTGTCTGTAACAGGTATAATACCTAAGTAATACATCGAGACCGGTTGAATGATAACACATGTGTATTTCTGGGAATTAAAAATTCGCAGAATCCTAAAACTGAATTCTCAAATGAAATTAGAATCGCTTGTCAATTCGCTTGTCAACCCGGTCGTTTCCGGTTCTTAAATAGTGATTTTCATAAACATTCCAAAAAGGTTTTCTATATATATCCACTGTGCACGCATGCTTATTTTACCATTTATTTATCTTGTTGCCACGCGGGCTACACCTATAAGCACTAGTACGTATAGTATGTAATAAAGGACAATTGAAACAATGTTACGCACGTGTTGGGAGGGTCCCTTGAGACAGTACGATATTCAACCGTGTTATAAGGTCATAACACACGGTGATTAATTTAACAGGTGTTTATTTAGTTCTCGTTAATTTACGTGACATTTAATTCGCATAAGCACGTGACCAATTATAATTTCGCAATACACATGTTATATTGTAAATGGCTGAGTGGTTCGACTAGGCCTGCAATACAATGGTTGCAAGTTTAAGTCCCGGCGGATCGAATTAGGTTTTATGAACTTAGGTACAGTGATTAGTCACACCAACAGCTTTACAGTAAAGGAAAACGTCGAGATGAAACCTGCATACGTTTGAGAAGACGTTCAGAGACGAAAAAACGGCGATTTAGTGTATCTGGCGCTCTACTCTCTCTGCCTACCCCGTGAGGAACTCTGTGATGATATGTATGCCCATATGTAGATTGCTTACTTGTGGAGTGTTTATTGCGTGCTCTGAGCAAATAATAATTATGTAGCAGTATCTATGTGTTTATAAAGGAGGTGTTAATTGGCGTATAAACATCTTCAATTGAGCGTGCTGGCAGCTGATAAGTCACAGTTTGTTTTATGAATTGCACCCGTGTTTGTGTTGCGTTTGAGTATCAGGTGCATGGGTTTTATATCGTTACAATCAATCACTCTGTTTTTCTTTGTTTATCGTTAAAGTAAAAGGTAAATATAGTACATACATACATATCATCACGCCAAGTCCCTAACGGGGTAGGCAGAGTGTAGAGCGTCAGTTCTCTCTAGACTTACATACCTCTTTCGCTTCGTCCACATTCATCAGTCTCTTCAAACATGCTTTGGATTCATAGAAAGGATGAGTGAAGAAAGATTGATGAAACAGATATACAAAGCAAAAGTGTGTGCAAGAAGAAGCAGAGGAAGGCCACGTTCCAACTACCTGGATCAAATAGATTGGACTCTGAAGGACGGGAACGTTAAGAGTACTCGAAACCGACGAGCATGTAAATATAATTAATTAATAATGGATTACATATCGCACGTATATGTTGGGCATATATGCAAATATTTGTAGCGGATTGTTTATGGTTTATAGGTAAGTACATTTACATACTTGTAAGCCGTTACCACGAACATGTAAATTCATTATGATAAGTGTTATCCGTTATCAATTCACTGGTTGATTATTGGAGACGGATGTCGATATTAGGTAAACTGTTTTATTATGTCTTGAAGTTTTAAAAGCCGTGGTGGCCGAGTGGTTCGAGCAGTTGCCTGCGACGCAAAGATCGCAAGTTCGAATCCCGACTGTACCAATGAGTTTTTCTGAACTTAAGTACAGTGATTAGTCACACCACGAGCTTTACGGTGAAGGAAAACATCGAGAGGAAACCTGCATACGTCTGAGAAATTCAAAAGGCGTATGTATAGTCGTGCTTGAGTAACGGCGATGGACTCGCCATCTGTCACGTTGGCACCTAATATACCTCTGGCGGAAAGTGGGTGTGTGGGTATTACCTATACACCTCTGCCTACCCCTTCGGGGACCTTTGTGGGAAGGCGTGAGGATAATTATTATTATTATTATTTTACTTTTCTTCGAAAACATCATCAGGATATATAGACTTATATAGACATATGTGCGCACTTTCCCCCAGAGCTTCCTGAAGAAGGAGTGTAATTATACCCTCTATTCAACCGTGATATATGCAGATGTCTCGTGACTGATAGAAAGACGGTCGCTGTTTCTTAAGCACGTCTATGGATATGTCTTTGAGTGCCTTCAAACGTAGGTGTACAAGTTTTCTCGATGAAGACGTTTGCCTTTATTTTATAGCTCTCGATGAGGTAATTCTCAGTACTAAGTTCCGAAAAACTTGCTATGCCTTGATAGGCCATCATATGCCATGTAATGATATTGATCCACATATTGTTGGTAAATATTGGTAAGTATTGCTAAATGGAGCAAAGTATTCTCCTTTGTAAATTTCAATATAGTACCTGGATGACCGAGCTTAGCTCGGTATTTTTCAGATTTATATTTTTATCGTACGAATGACATACTTATGACAACCAAACACTCATTGGCTTAAAGTTTGTTGCTTAGCAACGCTTTATTGTTGCTGTGTCGGTAAAGCAGTGGGAAAATTCATATTCTAATGAAATTGTTGGAGATTTTCAATGCCTAAAAACGATAAAACGACTTTTTTTTTTAAGTGAAACCTAGTTAGATCGATTTATCGCCCCCGAAATCGCCCCCTTACAAAATTTCATGAAAATCGTTGGAGCCGTTTCCCAGATTCAGATTATATATATATATATAGATATATACAAGAATTGCTCGTTTAAAGGTATAAGATAAGATAAATATGTATACAAGTTGCGTTCTCTTTTTTGCATTTTGTTTTATGCACTAATGCCTCTTTCGCTGCAGCTTTCGAACCGTTGTATAGACCTCCGATTAGATGATTATGGTCTGACCTTTAAGCTACCGTGAGTTTCGTTGCTTACCGGACGCCTGTTAAATGCCATTGCAAACTTTAATGTCGTATTCAAAAAGCTTGAAATTAAAAGGGTGCTTGCGTAAACCGTAAAGTAATTTGCTTACAATGTACTTATTACTAACGTCTCAATTCATTGTTATTGATTGTCTACCGTAGGTCTGTTTTTATTTTCTTTTCTTAGTTATTTTCTATGGACGATCAATTATTCTAATATTGTTTTGAATTAGATTTCATTGTCGACCCTAGTTAGTAGAAACGCTGTCCGGAGTCCTTGAAACATTTTTTTGCGCCGTAATCGTGGATAATATGATGAAAACATACCGACAGTACACTGTTCTTATGTTGGCACTAATGTAGATAAATGGACTGATATGATATGACACGCGGTGCTATGTAAGCGAATTGATTGCCAAGGTCATATTTCCAGGCACTGAATTCTTGCAAGGAAAGAACCCACACGTACCTACTATGTAGATAATCAGGGTTTATCTCGACTGATAATACATTTACGATGTGCTACACTTGCTGAGGAGTGGCTTTATAGTCATACTGCTATCTGCTTTATTGGGCCGGGGACCAAACTTTACCAAATGTCGCTTCCTGCATTATCTGCTGCGTTGCTGTTTATTTTCCCTTACTGGCCTGCACCGCAAGTTTACTAGTTCGAGCCCCATGCTATTGAGTTTTTCTGAACATAATTTCATATCATTCGACGAACTTAAAGGTGAATGAAAACTTCGCGGAGAAACGTAGCTATGTAAAGTAATGCTTGAAATACGGTTACAGATTCGCATCCGTCACGTTCGCACTTATAGTCCCGACTTATGTCAGCCTTATGAGGGCTTGGGTGGGTGTATGGAGGTGGTCACAGGGGTGACATCGTCCCTTATTTCGTTTAGCCTCTTCTTGGCCCTGCCCTGCCCTGGCCGATAACCTTAAATGAGACATGCTATCAAGCAAGGGATTGGTCGGCGACTATTCGTGACTCATATGTTTAATATTAATTGTGTTTACAATTTTAATTTTCTATTAGTTAGGTTTAATTTTATATCAGCGTTCATTAGTGTAATTGGCTCTTGTTGGTAATAATTGGTTTAGCAAACCATCTATACATTATAAATATAATTATTT
>JACCPG010003506.1:0-11244 GCA_016069955.1 Drepana arcuata
CTCTCTCTCTCATCCTCACGCCTTCCCACAAGGGTCGCCGAAGGGGTAGGCAGAGGTGTATAGGTAATACCCAGACACCCACATTCCGCCGGAGGTATATTAGGTGCCAACGTGACAGATGGCTAGTCCATTGCCGTTATTCCAGCACGACTATACATACGCCTTTGAATTTCTTCTCAGACGTATGCAGGTTTCCTCTCGATGTTTTCCTTCACCGTTAAGCTCGTGGTGTGACTAATCAATGTACTTAAGCTCAGAAAAACTCATTGGTACAGTCGGGATTCGAACTTGCGACCTTTGCGTCGCAGGCAACTGCTCGAACCACTCGACCACCACGGCTTTTTTTCTCAACATATATATTATGAAAGTAATATTTCAAGGGTGTGATTGTAAAGATGAAGAAAGGCATGTAACGTTGGTTTGGACATATAAAAAGGATGAGTGAAGAAAAATGCGTCTGAGAAGGTGTATGCTAGAAGAGGCAGAGGAAGACCACGTTCCAACCTAGATCAAATCGAACGGCCGCTCAAGGACGGGAACTCCAAGAGTACTCGAAACCGACGAGCATCTATGAAGAGGCTGATGAATGTGGACGAAGAGAAATAGGTCTGCGAGACTAGAGAGAACTGGTACTGGACTCTCTACCTTCTCTTGAGAGACGGCGTTATGGTAGGTAGGTAGGTTTTAATATGTATGTACCTATAATATAACAAAAAGTTAAATAAGTTTTTTTTTATACAACAAGAGTGGCAAACAAGCATACGGCCCATCTGATGGGAAACGGTTGCCGCAGCCTATTTACGCTCACGATACCGAAGTATCACTTGCGTGTTGCCACTCTGTGTTCGGAGAGTTATAGTGTGTTGGCAGCATAATGTGTAATCCCTCTGCTTCCAACACAATGTAATAATCCTCTCCCCTCCCCAAGGAGCTCATTACTGGAAACCTTATTCACCACGCAGGAACACAACACAATAAATTGTGTTATTTGGCTACGAACTTCTATAAGATGGAGGTCCTGCCCCAGTCAGGCAGCTCCAAATTCGAACGGGAAACCCGTTATGCCCTACCTCTCTTCTAAGTATTCAAAACTAAAATATAATTTATTGGAACGGAATGCTTTCAAAGTACAAACGTTTAAACAGATTTCGTTCGTCAGTTTTGTTTAGGAAATACTTTTAACTTTGAGCATATTGCAAACAAACCACAAATATAGAACGCAGAATGACAAAGAACCTAAATAAAACACAAGCCGATATTAAACTGGGAACCGCTCCTTTCCGGCGGAAGTGTGTTGAGCCCTTTTTATGGAGGTTCGCATGTACTTATGTATGGGATCTAAGCCTCCAATGTCTTGGTGTAATATTTATTTGTATGGCATTGTAGAGGCTTTGTCTCTTGTGGCTAAATCGGCGTCGATTTACATCCGTGTCGAATAACTGAATCTATATTTAGTTTTCTTCTTTCCTTTCCCGTGTCAATAGTGTTCGTATTATTTCGTATTTTGTTGTGAAGTAATAAATGAATAATTTAAAAAATATATTAATACTGGCTATGCCTTGCGGTTTCACTCGCGTAAAATTGTATATCTTAGGTATTTTTATTATGATAAGTTAAGATTAGAGAAACAAAACATAAAAAAATAATTTTAATTAAATAATTTAAATTGATAAAAAATAATTAATTAATAAAAAAATAATTAATATAATAATATACATATAATTATGATTAAAAATTATTAATTTTTATAAATGAATTATTTATTTTTATAAATTTTCTCTAGTTATAATTGATGTAATTATTGTTCCTAAATTATTAATAGAAGAAAATGCTATCATTTTACGTAATATCCAACAATATGTTAATCCAGCTAATAATCTGTCTCTCTGCCAAATTTTATACAATTCCGTTCAGCAGTTTTTGCGTGAAAGAGGAACTAACATAGTCATCAACGTTCTCATTTTAATAGTAGTAGAATTGTCAAAAGACAGAGCTTGTTTAAGCGTGACAATCTCTGAACTTTTACACACATATCATCACGCCGAGCCTTATGGCGTAGCAAGAGAGAGTAGAACCCTCACATATTCAATCCTAGTATTTGCGAGCCGCGGTTACCGTTTACCATTAGCCGGAGCGCCTCATCAAATTTGTAGTAAAAATAACGCCAGAAGTTCCGCGACTTATTTATCCTATCAGCGATCAACTCTGCCCGGTCAATCCGGATGTCCCGGACCGCTATAAAAGAGTATCTGTAGACACGGATAACCGGACGCAAATATTTGACGCCCTGAGGGTAGGTCCCTTTCCACACGAGAAGGGTCTAGTTCGAACATTCCTTACTTCGTACAAACTGTACAGCTTCGAGCACGACTTTATACGAAAAAAACAATGTATATATACAATATGTTCACTTCGCACAAGGGTAAGGTGTAGGCAGGGGTGTGTATGTAGTGCCCACACACCCACTATTCACTGGAGGATATATTTTAAGTGAAGTACAGTGATTAGTCACACCACGAGCTTTACGGTGAAGGAAAACATCGAGAGTAAACCTGCATACGTCTGAGCAGAAATTCAAAGGCGTATTTATAGTTGTGCTTGAGCAACGGCGATGGACTACCCATCTGTCACGTTGTCACCAAAAATATATCTCTGGCGGAAAGTGGGTCTGTGGGACCTCTGCCTACCTCTTTGGAGACCCTTGTGGGAAGGCGTGAGGATATAATTATTGGAACAAGATTCTTAACAACATTTCTTAAGAGGAAGGTACCATCACATCAACTATAAAATTTACGACGAAAACTTCTGACTGAGCTTAAAGTATCATTCAAGCTCCAACCGGGGAAAAACTGGACCCGAACGTATAAAACTGTGACAGAGCCTCCCAATTAACTGTCATCGAAACGGGCTTCCGGAAAAGTTTGCCCAAAATGGGATTTTCAACTTGCAATATAAATGCGAAAGTTTGTGTGTTATATTTATTCCTTTTTTACGCAATAACTACTGATCGGAATTGCATAAAATTTTCCACAGAGATCAATCAAAATCATCAAAATCTAAATGTTTTTATTTCACATAGGCCCAGGTGGGCACTTATAAAACGTCGAAAAAGAAGCACGGTTCGGGTTGGTCGCTTCCATGGAGAAGAACCGGCAAGAAACTCCATGGTTACTCTTTTCAAATCATTAGGCATATACAATATTTTTTTCGTTACAGCAATAGTACCCAAGTGTGGGGGAACAACGCATGCCCGACAATAGGTCGTTGCTTACTATACAAAGCTAAAGATAGATTATTAGCTGGCTATATTAACACCCCATGTATATAATAGTTTTTTTTAACAATAATAATAATAGCCTCACGCCTTCCCACAAGGGTCCCCGAAGGGGTAGGCAGAGGTTTATAGGTAATACCCACACACCCACATTCCGCCAGAGGTATATTAGGTGCCAACGTGACAGATGGCGAGTCCATCGCCGTTACTCAAGCACGACTATACACACGCCTTTGAATTGCTTCTCAGACGTATGCAGGTTTCCTCTCGATGTTTTCCTTCACCGTATAGCTCGGGGTGTGACTAATCACTGTACTTAAGTTCAGAAAAACTTATTGGTACAGTCGGGATTCGAACTTGCGACCTTTGCGTCGCAGGCAACTACTCGAACCACTTGGCCACCACGGCTCTTTTTTAACAAGATCTTCCAATTATATAATATCTGCTTTCCATCTATAATAATTCGGTCGATTTTATCTACCTACTAAACATACGCAGTGCAATAATATTAAAGTGAGAAGGCTGCTTTACGGTAATCGCTTACCATCAAATCAAACATCATCAATGGACTATCGTTGAGATCTTGGTTGGTTGGATTCAAGTGTCACTTCAACTGCTCCATTTCACCTACTCCGCAATTTTAACCCCATTTAAATTAAATTGGTAAAGTTTGTAAGCCTAAAATATATCTCTGGCGGAAAGTGAGTGTGGGTGTGCGGTGAGGTGAAGTTTGAATAAGGTAGGTTTACCTGAAATACGAACATACATACATACATACATACATATCATCACGCCAAGTCCTTAACGGGGTAGGCAGAGAGTACCTTACATACCGCTTTCGCTTCGTCCACATTCTTCAGTCTCTTCATACATGCTAGTCGGTTTCGAGTACTCTTAACGTTCCCGTCCTTCAGAGTCCGATCTACTTGATCCAGGTAGTTGGAACGTGGCCTTCCTCTGCCTCTTCTTGCACACACTTTTGCTTTGTATATCTGTTTCGTCAATCTTTCTTCACTCATCCTTTCTATGTGTCTATGTGAAATACGAACGTGTTGTTAAAAAAACCTTATGAACCAACTTAAATAGCTCCACAACTCAATTCCACTTATGACTTATGATATTAATATCTATGTATCAAGTTTCATCCAATACCGTTCAGTTGATTTTACGTAAAAAGGGAACAAGCTTGCGCACGAACGAATAAATACGTTTTTTAACTTCTTCTAAAACTTATGAAGGCTTCTTCTCGATGTTTTCATTCACCACAAAGGAAGTATTATGACTAATATGCTCACTGTACCTAAGTTCACAAAACTCATTGGTAAAGACGGGTTTGGAACTTCCGATCTATGTGTTTCTACTCGAACCACTCAGCTACAACAGCTCCTTACGGCTACCCAAGTAGTATAAAAAAACTGGTGGTAATAATAGCCGAGAAACAAATGGTATTTTTGGTAAATCTGTTAAAACCACAACCGTATAATATGAGCAACCACCAACCCTCACATCTTTGTACCCCGCTGAGGGACAGACTGCGGGTATATAAAAATGGGTTTTACACTTTCCGGCACAGAGAACCGGAAACGCGGGAGAGAGTTGCCAATAAAAACTGATAAAACAGGAAATGGCGTAACATTTTCAGTGGGAATTCGTAACTGAAGGATGCCCAAAAGGGTTACGTTTCGCATGATGTGGAAAATTTCTGCGTGGTTTGGAATTGTTTCCTAGGGGTTTGCTTGTCCATATAAATATAGTTATTATGTACAGGCGTATATAGTTGTAGAAATAATAATAAATAAATACGTCTTTCACGTTTCACGAGATGGCGGGTCCATCCCCGTTACTCAAGCATAAACAAACGCCTTTGAATTGCTTCTCCAACGAATGCAGGTTTCCTCTCGATGTTTTCATTCACCGTAAAGCTCGTGGTGTAACTAATCACTGTACTACACTTAAAATATATCTCTGGCGGAAAGTGGGTGTGTGGGTACTACCTATACACCTCTGCCTACCCTATACATACATACATACATATTGTGGTAAGCTCCACTTAACATCTATATATATATATATAGGAGATCCCATTTGTGAACTCACTCATCACGAAATCTCAGGAACTATAAGGCCGATTGACTTGAAATTTGGTAGGAGTATTCCTTTTGCGGTGTAGAGGTCAGCTAAGAACGGATTTTTGTTTTAAAAAACACGTTTTTAACTATTGCCTCCATAGGGGAAGCAATTGAAAAACGTGTTTTGTTTACTTTTTCACCCGGGCGAAGCTGGGCGGAACAGCTAGTATCTAATATAAACCAAAAGATATATAAAAAAAATGCTGCCCAAAGACACTATTCCATGCCGACGAAGTCGCGGGCACAGCTAGTTAATAAATAATTTTCTAAAATAAAAAAAAAATTAGTATAAAATTTTGCTAAAAATGTATGAATGTTCTGTACCAACGTGTTTCTCTGACCTTAAGTACAATGACTAATCCTTCACCGTATAACTTTTGGTGGGATTGGGTGGGATGGATGGGAGAACATCGAGAGGAAACTTGCATACGTTAGAGATGAAACCCAAAGACATACATATGTATTAGTCGTGCTTGAGACACGGCGACGGACCTGCCATTTATCACGTTGGCACCTAAATATCTCCGGCCAAAAGTGGGTGTTACACATCTGCCGACCCCTTAGAAAATCCTTGCGTTAAGATGTCTTATATCTTTTTTAAACAAGCATAATTTCTAGCGTTACTCACTGTTTCAATAGTGTCCCGTAGCGAGAGTAAGTATTGTATGAATATAATTATTCTGTAGTAAATGTCTTTGTGAAAGGCTGAGCTTTAGAGCAGTATTTAATTACAACCCATTTAGTTCTAATTGAGAACACAATAATTTGCAGTGCAAAGTGAGCTTTAAGTCCTTTGCCTCTCAATTTATAGTCGCTTGAATTAATTATACAAGTGATTAAGGAATAAATTTGGATGAAGCGAATGAGATCTGTGACGAGAGAGAAACTCGCTCTCTCCGCCTACCCTGAAAAGGACTTGGCATAAGGATACGCCTTCCCATAAGGGTCCCCAACGGGGTAGGCAGTGGTGTATAGTAAGTACACACTTTCCGCCAGAGGTATGTTTTTGATGCCGACGTGTCAGATGACGGGTTCAAAAACGATGACAATGAGTTTCCAAGATTTTAAATGTATTGATGTTTAAACAACTCAAGGCTCACCAAAAATCAATCATCGTTGAAATGTGGGTGCTATTATACCTTTGTCCTAAACGATGGATCCACTTTGGGTGGAGATTTTCTGCCTATAAACTGGAAAGAATTTTCTACGTATCTCATAAGATTTACCGACGCTTTATTAACACTATAAAGAAATGAAAAAGAATATAATATTCTACTCCCCAGAGTAAAATAGCTTTGCTTCACATTCAAAACTAACTTTACTATCGTGTTTATAAGAACTATTTTAGCTCAGCCTTTGGAATAAGTGCTAGTGACGCTTAAATTAAACTATAACGCAAACTTATTTTTGCATAAAAATGCATTTAAAACTCTGTTATCGCTTAACGCTCGGATAAATTTAAAGACGTCGTTTTGTACCTTTGTAATCCCTCATCCGGATTTAACCACCGAGAACCAGTTCACAGCGGATAGATGCAGCTTAATGATGCGGAGTTAAATTGTACGTTTTTGTCATGTTACATTATTGCGATGATTTTTTTCGAATCAATATTTAAAGACCATAATATAGACAGTATCATCCAGGAAGACGCGCCCCACCAATTTCTAGTCGAGGGGGTCGCAGGATGCGTGGCTGACCGTATGACCCGAGTCTATTAATTGTAGTGTGCGTGTGCACTCATAGGTAATCAGTGTGTACCGGTAATACTCAAACATTAGTGGAAGGTTGCACACTTACACTATAAGCTATGATGAAGAATAGTGGGGCGCGTCTTTGTGGATGGCACTATCGATACCTACTTGAAATAAATAGCACAGTAGCATGTGTGGGTGTGTGTGTGTGTGTGTGTGTGTGTCTACGCTTTTTTAATAAGATACCTCCGAAAATAATTGCATTACCTTTTCTAGAGTTTAAAGCAGGCATTAAGCGTAAACGAATTCAAAAAGCTTATTATACAACATCAGATTATTTAAATGATAGCCATGCATGGCAATGAATTGCTCCACCTGTAGAGTTTATACGTTGATTTTATCTTTTTATACCTTATGTAAAAGAGAACAAATATTAATAAAGAAAACCGGGGAGTTTGTTACGCCGTTTCTTTTTCTGACTCGTCGTTAAGAAACCTGCATACGAACTGCATTTGAGGAAAAAAAACAAAGACGTAAGTATAGTCGGTCGTCTGGTCTAGTGGTTAGACCTCCTGACTGCGAAACTTGAGGTCGCGGGTTCGAATTCCGCTGAGGGCAGATATTTGTGTGATGAACACGACTATTTGTACCTTAGTCTTGGATGTCCTATGTATTTATGTATATATCTAATCTATATAAGTAAATATATCGTTGTCTTGTTACCATAACACAAGCTTTGCTTACTTTGGGACTAGGTCAATTTGTGTGGAATGGTCCCAAGGTCCCAAGTCATGCTTGAGTAACAGCAATGGACTCGCCATCTAATACGTTGACACCAAAATATATCTCTGGCGGAAAGTGGGTTGTGGTTACTACCTATACACACCTTCTGCCTCTCCTCTGCCTACCCGTTTTTAAGTTTGGATGTTTGGATGTTTGCGGTTCTTTCACGGCCAAACGGCTGAACTGATTTGGCTGAAAGTTGAAATAGTGATAGCTTATACCTAGGAATAGGACATAGGCAAGGACAAGACAAAACCATTTTTTTTTATTATTATAAATTCAAAGTTTTTATATTATAATGTATGATGCTCTTTCACGGCATAGCGGCAGAACCAATTCTAGCAGGAAAATTTTCAAAGCTATTTTTTTTAACTCCACGCGGGCAAAGTCGCGGGCATAAGCTAGTAAGCTATAAAGTTATCCTAACGTTATACAAGCAATAGCTTCCAGTGCTGTCAGTTTTATTCGCCGTCATAAATCGTTCCCAACCTTGTACACACCAACGATCGCTATTAGGATCAACAAGGAATTTATTACTCAAACATCACATACAATATTATATTAAGACGTCCTTCTGATCTGGCGGTCAGAGCTCCTGACTGCGAAGCTTGAAGTCGCAAGTTCGATTCCCGCTGATGAGCACGGGCCGTTCAATAAAACAAAATGAAAATAGGAAAATGTTTTCCAACATATTACTTAATCTCGTGTTTCCAGGGAAAAACTGTCATATTGTGCATATAGAGTATTCACTTCAGAAATGACAAAAGTTAATAAAGGCAAGAAAAGTATACATTTAATTTGTATTGTTTGTCTAGCTCAATTTGTAGGAAAAAGTGATAACTTTTTTATTTTTATTTATTTAAAAAAAATATTTATTTAAAGGATTAGTACATACTTTTCTTAGTTTGGGACTAGGTTTTCAATTTGTGTTCAATTGTCCCAATGTATTTATTTAATAGTTTTTCTTGACTTAGGTACAGTGATTATGCACACCACGAGCTTTACGGCGAAGGAAAATATAGAGAGGACCCCTGCATACGTCTGAGAAGAAATTCAAAGGCGTATGTATAGTCGTGCTTGAGTAACGGCGACGGACTCGCCATCTGACATCGTCCCTAACGGGTTAGGCAGAGAGTATAGAGCGCCAGTTCTCTCTAGACTTACATACCTCTTTTGCTTCGTCCACATTCACCAGTCTTTTCATACATGCTCGTCGGTTTCGAGTCTTGACTCTTGACGTTACATTGATCTGACACATGAGCACCTGAAATATATCTCTGGCGGTAAGTGGGTGTGTGGGCACCGACATACCTCTGCTAACTCTTCGGGGACCCGTGTGGGAAGGCTTAGTGATTTATATATGTATATTATTGATCCAAATTACAGCTTCAACTATATGATGTAAACACAGAGTAACGCCTTGATGGCGCCACATCAAACCTAAAGCTTTATTGTGACTTGCTAATGAAGTCAAATTGAAACGTATTTCCCGTACACATGGCGTATGAGTTAGGCATGGTGCAAGTTTAGAGCGACAACGGATTACATACATACATACATATCATCACGCCGAGTCCCTAACGGGGTAGGCAGAGAGTATAGAGCGCCAGTTCTCTCTAGACTTACATACCTCTTTCGCTTCTTCCACATTCATCAGTCTCTTAATACAAGAAAAATAATCCTCAAAAACCCGCATTTATAATAATAATAATAATAAATAATATAATATATCCTCACGCCTTCCCACAAGGGTCCCCAGAGGGGTAGGCAGACGTGTATAGGTAATACCCACACACCCACTTTCCGCCAGAGGTATATTAGGTGCATTTATAATAACTATAGATAATTTAGTCTTGCCTAACTTCACGGACTCTTTTTACACGAGACATCATTGTAGAAATATTCCTCGCTACCGCTTTTGATCTAAGCCTACCTTCAACCAACGTCTAGAGCAGAAATTGAATTTTAGATACATTTCACGTAAGAAATGTATATGCTATTTTAGATGGGATATGTCTTGGTATTTAATGATAATAATAACCGCTGCGGGACTTATTAGGCCAACAGCCTAATGGCTTCGAATAAACACCTTATGAGGCTTTCGTTAGATGACGATCGAAGCTCATATAGAAAGCTGAGCTTCCTGAAAAGGCACGCATCGACAAGATGTTTTTTTTTTAATACAACAAGAGTGGCAAACAAGCATACTGCCCACCTGATGAGAAATGGATACCGTGCCTATTTACGCTCACGATACCGAAGTATCACTTGCGCGTTGCCACTCTGTGTTCGGAGAGTTATACTGTGTTGACAGCATTATAGGTCTAATCCCTCGGTTGCCAAAACAATGTAACAATCCTTCCCCCCTCCCCAAGGAGCTCATTACTAATTTTTTATTAATATAAATTAAATTTAGTTATTTTACGTTTACGCAACGTTTGCCTCCATACAGATTGGATCCTGTTCCTCATTCTAGAGAATAACAGCCATGTAGCCTTAGAATCTTCTGTATCCTGGAGGTACTCCAGTTGGCAAGATGATATTCAGATATATGTAATACATAATGTTTAGGGCCGGTAACCACTTACCATCAGGCCGACCGCATGCTTGATATAACATCTTTGTGGTATAAAAAATAAACACGATAAGATTAATAATAATATCCTTTATTGTACACACACATCTACAAAAACTAATAGGATGACAAAAAAAACCAGAGACCAACATATAGTACGCACAAATAGGCGGCCTTATCGCAAAAGCGATTTCTTCCAGGCAACCAAGTTAGGGAGAAAAGAAATAGAGAAAGAAGAAAAAAGGTAGGTGTGATAGTTTAGCGGAACTAGCTGTACCCGCGACTTCGTCGGCGTGACTTTTTTAACTTTGGTAAAAAAAAACTATTAAAAGTATCCTATGTTACTTCTAATACCTCCAAGAATATGTGTACAAAGTTTCATGATGATTGGTTAAGTAGTTTTGACGTGAAAGCGTAACAAACAAACTTACATTCACATTTATAATATTAGTAAGGATTACTATAATATACATACACTAAGCAATATAAATAAATAAATGCGAAACATATACAAACGAAACATAAACATATACTTACAATAAAATATACATAAACATACTTATATATGAATAAATTATGAAGAGAAATAGTGTTCAAATAAAAGTTTCTTAAAGGAGTTCAATGTCCTTGCCAGGCTGATGTTCTGGGGTAGCGAGTTCCATAGACGGGCAGCTTGCGCAGTGAAGGATTTGGAATAGGAAGAAGAAGTGAAGGTAGGAGATTAAATGATACGATTTACGATAAAGTAAACTATATTAAATCTCGTCGGTTTCGAGTACTCCTAACGTTCCC
>JACCPG010003508.1:0-68468 GCA_016069955.1 Drepana arcuata
TTAATAAGCGTCGGTATGCACCTATGAAAAGTGTTCTGTGACAACATCTTCACGGAAGTAAACAACGCCAAGAAAACTGTATGCCTAAGAAAAAAAATTACCGTATGAATTCTTACATGACAGACGTTTCGATGGCACCTTACATAATAGGTTTTTTGTGGCAAGTATGATTGTAATGTTCGAAAGACAATACATTAATACCAATTATTCATAATTAATCTAACCGTCTGACATAGTGTTGGTGGCCCTGCCCCACCATAAATACTATCGAATATTATAGGATAATTTTCCTAAAATACGTTCTTTCTATACTGTTTCCATAATCTCTCTACCACCCTATTCTACCATTTGGTAGTACATAAACGTTGCTGATGGCATAACAACAATATTTACCGTCTACAATTTCATCTACCGGGAGTTTGCTTCGCTGTATTGAGTTTGAAATAAAATTGACTAAGGATCGACTTGTCCTCGTTGCTTAAAAGATTCTGTAGGTATTCTTTTCTTTTGTTTAAATTCAGTATTCATACAAAAGATTTGGTACCTAATCAAGATAATGGAATGTAAGTTGGCATCACTTCGTTTATATGGATTCCGTTCGGCTGGAGCACCTAGGCACGTACGCTCCCTCAGATTGCCGTAAGATATGGCTCGAATCCATTACCTAATGCTCGTATAAGCCCGCAGTGAAGTAACAAAACAATGAGTTATGATCCAACCTTATGATTCTCCTTTTATTTGTTTTATTGCCTCTAAACTCACACTCACCGAGTCGCAAATTCTTTGTCGCCTAAAAAGTTTTATACACTACTTGAGACATTTCCTAAAGTAGACTTCGGCGCGTTTTATTATTGTACTTTATGTATAATTTATTGCTCACGTAATAACTACATACGTATAAATCCTAAAGTGATATTTTTATGTCTTAATATCCTCTGTGCGTACGTTACATAGGTAAGTATCGTCTTTGAATGATTTATTCGCATTTTAAGTAAGGACATTATTTAATACGAATGTTTTAATGTATTTTTTATCGTCCCTACCTAACGTTTTACATTATACTTTATTGAAGGAATAACATTTTATACGCCTGATTCTATCTTGTTTGACTTTACACTATTCGGTTATTTGCTCTACGCCGTTATAATAAAGGTTATTACTAGGATAATAATTATAATATAGATTAATTATTTTAAACTTATTAAATATCCTTAGGGAAATCAATAGTAAAGCGGACTAAATAGTCATGACATTAACAGGAAACTCGCTTTGAAGCTAAGCCTTTTCTGGAATGGTCCCTCGGGCGAGTCGGGCACGCGCACCGGTGGATGTATTGTAATAACGATGTTCACTGAAATATGAAGACGTAAATTGCACAAACGCCGACTTTACAACAACCGTTAAAATCCATCATTATTTCCCTGGCAGCGAGACGACTTTATTACACTCTTGCACCTCGGTTCCCCTTCTCAAGCGAGTTAAATTCATGGCGCAGATCTTAAACTTTTGACTAATTTAGATTCAGTTTTACTACGCAACTCGGTTCAATTTTAAAGCGATTAACATCTGGATGTTCCGAGCCTGGGAAATGTTGAAAAAATAATTTCTGATTAATTAATATGCCAGTGAATTAAACTGGATACTTCTGCCAAGAGTGTCATCTGCGTAGCGTACTCTGAAATTGTTACTTTCATAACTTATCACTCCATCTGTCCCGGTTTGTATTTATTGCGCAGAAAGTTTCAAGTTCAAAGGGGAGCCATAATAGTGTATTATTATATGATGTATACGCATGCGAAACCCATGTAGCGGAAAATAATTCGATGGTAAAAAGTTTTCCGACTCGGTGAGCTTTTATTACGTGTGATATTGACTCTCGAAGACGACGGTGGGGGCCCAATCTAAGTATATAATCTTGTATATGCAAATGATCCCTATTCCCTTACAAGCGAATTCCTTACCCGGTCACGCCTTTTGGGTTATAAAAAGGGCAAAATTCTCGAAGACACAGCGGAATAAAATATATTCATACGATATTATGAGTTTCTTTTTCCATTTTCAAATAAGGTTTTTGTGTACCATATACCATGTGTATCTATTGGTTATGTCCATAGATTGGCATAAACCGACTGTAATTCTCTGGATTCTGAGTAATATCTCTCTAAGTGCCTGTCTGAATATGATTCATTTGTTGGGTTGGTTTTCCTCCACAAGTTTAGTGATAGGCTGCGGATATTCATATAATACGTAGTAATTTAAATAATAACAGGTCGAGCGGTTATCGCTGACCCTATGAACTTTGTCAATGTGTAATATGATAAATTAATGACGTTCCTATATTGTTCGCAGAATACGGACGCACGTGCAAAGATATAGGATGTTTGAGCAGTCAAGTATGCGTGCTTGCCGAGGACCCGTGCTCCTTTGGTCACACCTCCAACTGTGGCACATATCCCACATGCAAGAAAAAGTCAGAAGTCGAAGGTAACTATTTTCGTTGCCTTGTCTGTTTGGTAAATATTTGTCTAGTAATTTGAACAAATATCCAGATAAACTGAAGAGCTACAATAAGTAAATCTTAGAGCTGTCTTAATGTCGTAATATATTCACACAAAAAGTGTATGTAAAAAGATAACCTCGTCGTTTGCCTTGAAGGTTTACGCGTTTCAAACAAGTTGCTCCACACTGGGTCCTTAATTTCGTGACTTGGGTTACTTAGTGCATTAGGCTACGTGCTGGTTTCACGATAACATCATGGGAAAAAAATTAATCTACGGATTCCCCAGTCAATCAGGCATGACAGGGATGAAATTCCTACTCATTTCTGCTCTTAATTCCTTAATATATTTTTGTTATTATTTATTAATTCAGGATCGCACTCGGAACCGTCTCAACCTTCCGCCCCACGACCATCAACTGCCAAACCTCAAGCGCCGTCGCGGGATTTCGACTCCCCTCCTAGTTACAACCCTCCTGCACCCCCATCTGGAGGAAATTCACCTTATGGCGGCAATTCGCCTTACGGTGGAAATTCGCCCTACGGTGGAAATGCGCCTTACGGAGGAAATTCGCCCTACGGTGGAAATGCGCCTTACGGAGGAAATTCGCCCTACGGTGGAAATTCGCCTTACGGAGGAAATGCGCCTCATGGAGGCAACTCCCCCTATGGAGGTACAAGTGGTGGTTCGACCCACGGTGGTAGTTCACCCTACGGCGGCAGTTCACCCTACGGCGGAACTTCAAGCGGAGGCAGTAACCCCTACGGAGGAAGCTCTCCGTACGGGGGTTCCAGTTCTTCTGGAGGAAACAAAAGCCCACTGGACGGCATTCTAAATACCCTCAATAAATACGCCAATGGCGGGCGCGATGGCACAACCGGTTCGAACGGCAACGGCGGTCTGACCAACATACTGGGGAACATCCTTGGTAATATCTCCAAGAACGGAGGCGGTCTCAACAACTTCTTCAACACTAGACCAATCATGGAAAATCCAAATTACTCCTCGTACAGCTCAAATGCGAGGAGTTCTAATCCCCAAAATTATCCTTCAGGATCGAACTATAATCAGCCACCGACTCAGAGCAAGACTTACGGTCAAAATAACGCGCACCGCAGTGGAGCCACTACGTACAGGCCGGCTACATATGGCTGGCGTGTTAGGTAAACTATCTAGAGCCTTTGTAGTCTTTCGGTGGTATTATTATTGCTTATGAGCACCACATCTAATACTCTATTATTTCCTACACTAATTTTTTTTTATATGGGAAGGTGTAACAATTCTTTTCGATTGGTTTAAAACAGTACCCAAAAATTATAAATTGATGCACTGTTTAAGATCAAATTCTTGCATATGGATGCCTGGTACTGTGCACATTTTGTCGACTATAAAGCTATCGTTAATAGCCTTTCAATATCCCATTGCAGGACAAAGGCCACTACTGCCATATTAATTCTTAACCAACTAGCGATTAAGTTTTATTTTATTATCAAGTTTGTTTTTTTTGTTTTTTAATTTGAGATTATTATTGCTATGACATTTTTAGTAGCCTTTTTGCTTATTTTTATTCCACACGAAGTAATAAGTTGCCATATTTTCTGCGCCAATGGTCAATTCAAACCAGTCTATTGTTTTGAATTAGCCATGCTACCAGCCAAGTTTTATAATTGCTACTTTAATGTAAAATAATATAATTACTACTTTGTGTGTATTGCTCTGGGGTATGACTAGCATCAGGATATTCCGAATATTACAAATTCTAATCCTACTAGGCAATGTATAGCCTGTATTTCACTGGTAGCAAACGCTATATTTCCCTCCCTGTCGTATATATATTATCATGTAGGTACCCTCTAAAGTGGGAGATATAGTGGGTACAAAAGTAATATCCCGCTGCACTATAATTATTTTAAAGATACGCATTTATTTTTTATACATTGAATAGCTGAGCTAGTTTTAAGTTGATACATATGTAGCCAGGGATACGATATCCTTCGTAAATAGAAAATATTCTGTTCGCGCGCAACCTTGAGGCAAACGGGAAATTGCTTATTATGAGATACAATTTGGTTTTGGTTCAATAACACAGTTTAATTGCATGCAACCAATAACTATGGTGAAGGAACATTTAACAACGATTGCTACACGAGGCTATGAATAGGTACTTCGCTAGCCTACTTACAAATAAAAATGGATGTAAATACATATTACTTATAAAGGTGCAGTTAGGTTACGTGTATTTGTAAGGTTTACTACTACTTAGTAACTAGTTGTGATCAAGTAACATCGATAAAACGATAAAACATTGACGAGTTACGGATTCTCTGCATGTTACTGTGCAAACTACTACTAAAAACTTTACTTCCAACACTTGCCAGCTCATTTTGAAGCGTTCACAACAGATCAATGGCGCAGCATCGTTCCAAGTAAGGCGAGGACGACATCAATGTAAAATGCATCCGATGTAACTATGGCTTACTTACAAATAACGTATAATTGCTTGTGTAAATAATTAAGGTGTCATTGGGAACCATAAGAATCATAAAACCGACTAATACATATGTACATAAAGGATTGAAGAAACAACAAAAATGTTGGAAAGCGAAATTTTGGTCCCACTGATAATAATCCGACTAGCCTTTTTTATTTATTATTCTTTTGGTAAGGCACTGTGGAACAGGCCATATACATATTATTATACGAATACATATGGTTAATGGACAGTAATCCTACTGAAAGCTCAGATATGTGTAAATTGGAGCCCTAAGCAATAGTGGATGAAAAAGAAAAACGCGCTTTAATATGCATAGCGTAAGGCTTAATTTTATTTGCTGAGCTTTTTGCTTTATGAGATTAATCCCAGTTAGTGTATTGTGCTAGAGTATTTTTTAATTTTGATTTTTTTTTATTCACTGTCACAAACCATATATTATAATATCTTTTTAACGTATAAATGTTATATTTCTTTCAGTGTCACAGTGATCATGACGTACCTGATACAGCGATATGTCCACGTTATGTTGTAAATGCAATATTTGTAATATATAATGTTAGTATTGCAACCTAAGTATACATATATTGTTACCGGCTGACATTTATTTATTTATATCAGCAAACAATTTTCCATTTTTAATTATACTTATTTTTACCGTATTTTATTAAAATAAAAATACTTACAGTTCGAACTACTTCATTTATTCAGTCGTATTCAAGTTACATAGTTATATAAAGACTAGATATATAATTCAAATTACCCACTAGGTATACTAAATGAGATTTTGGCTTGATTACAATAATAAGAGAGCTGTGGTGCGCATGTGTTTAAGGAGTCGCATATAGCGTGGACATACAGGTTCAAGACCCTGTTGTTATTTTACACCACTACGTATTACCTACGGCAAAGGGAGACATTGTAACGTGCATGCAATAAAGTTCATACGTTGTGTATGTGAAGTCGTGCCCGAGATGATACTGTCATCACCTGTCAAGTCGTCAAATAAATATATTCGGCAATGCTAACTCAGCTCGTACCTTTCTAGACCGTAATGGAATACCAGCCATTTATACATATAGAATAAATAATTGAGCACAAAGAATACCACATAATTAAATATTAATCTAATGTAAAATTACGCTTAATTACGCCATGACAATATTCGTAATCAAATTTACTTATTTTTTAAATCCCCATTATAACCTATTTTATTTGCGAACTACCGGAATGTACATCGAACCTCACTACTCTAGAGTGTACTTATCAATTGAATCGTATATATCATAAACTGAAGTGTAGCCTTCTTTACTCGTAACGTCTTATTTCATAAGAGCCTTGACAGTACATTTTTTACACCAGATTCATAACATTAATCTGATAATAAGTTATTAAAATGTAGCCTGTTCGATGCGCTGTACGCAGGTTCGACCCCGTACAGAACAAATACGAATGGCTTCTCAAACAGTATGAGTATTATGCGCAACATCTTCGACATCCATGGATAATTGTGTGCAATATGGAATGGGTACTAGTACTAGGTACCCCATCCTGATAGAAGGCAAAATATTAAATTCAAACACTATCGCCACCTGTCGGGTCCAATCTACAACATACAAACCAACAGGCAAATTATTTCATCAAAATGAAACGTGCCATTTGCTTGAGTTTTGCGAGAATTAGGTACGGCAGCTGATCTTTATATTTGAAAAATATATCACTAACGATCCAAAAATTTCCACTAGCTCAGTAATAGCCTCTATAACCAATAGCTCATAGACCAAATAGTAGATATACATATCATCACTCCCGAGTCCCTCATGAGATCAGAGAGTGCATATGATTCCAGACCTTTTTCGTTTCATCCATATTTCAATGATATTATATAAACATACCAAATGTATTCCCACTAACTGTGAAAGTCTTAACATAGTCTACTTAGTATAAAATAAAAATAAATAAGGTTTAAAATCACCAATATAATCGTGGTATTATGATTTTATTATATTCGCTATTGGTGGTAATATCCTTATTTCTGCCCACGACCACGATTAGTGTAATCCAACGTTGAGGTAAATAAAGACTTATTTTATCCTGAAGTCTTAAAAAAATATAGTCATAATAATAAAAGCCTCGATATTACTGACTTTTCGTTTGTTGGGTAGTCCCTCTGGATTGATTTATTTTGCGTACTTGTTTAAGTATGAGACCAAGTATGAGGAAACCTAACCACACGAAGTACCAATAGTGGTTAACTGACGAATAGTATATCCAAATGCGGTCGAATGTCAACAGAAGGAATGCTGCAGCTTGGTACGACTCCGAGTGAGATCTCATGAACCACATGATGAAACCAGCTATCTTCTTTTTCTGAAAAAAAGAGACTATATAACTGATCTTAACAATAACATGCTCATTGCAAAACTAATTCATTCAAAAATCGTTTAGGAAAAGTCTACAATATGTCGAACTGAATTTGCATTTGTAGTATCGGATGGAAGTAGCGATCAATCCCAGAGGATGCAGTGACAGAACATACACCTTTGCCCACCAATGGGCTAGTAATAAAAAAACCGAGTCTATGATCACCCATTTATTTTTTTGAGCTACTTACCATGCCTGTGGCGTCCTTATAGTACAGCTTATAGTAAATATCTTCCGCCATCAAGTAGAATGGGCAGAAATAAATGCAGAAGAAATACCCCGCATGGAATCCATGCCAGATAACAGAGACGAACAGAGCTGCATGGATTCTGAAATCATGTGAGCATATAATAAAATGCATAGTCATTATAACACTATTATATTTCAATAACTTAATAGATATACCATACTCGCAAGGTATTTTTTTACATATTTATCAATTTTAATTATTTATAGGCGGAAAGTGGGTGTGTGGGTATTACCTATACACCTCTGCATACCCCTTCGGGGACCCTTGTGGGAAGGTGTGAGGATATATTATTATTATTATATAATTATTTATCCATGGAGGCAACAACAAGCAAGCTGCCCACCTGATGGAAAGCTGTTACCGCCATCTGAAAGCTCTCATCCCCAGATCCTTTCACATATATAAAAAAAAAATTAACCAAATTTGCTCACTTCAAAGCCTTGATGGGGAATCTCTTGTACACCACCATGGCAACCCAGTATTGCACAGCCTTATTCCAAACTTTCATTGAGTCCCTTAAAGTAACCACAGTCTCACAGCCCCACACATCCATTGACTCAACGGTGTTGAAATCATATTGGGTCACCTTTGCTTCCTCTTCAGACCTGGAGTGTTAGAAATCAAACATCTATACTGCTTTGTTTTACATAATATATACTATTACAAATAAGAAAGCATTGCAGAATTATTTATTTATTTGTAAAGGTAAATTAATATAAATACCTAATCATTCTATGTAACCCTGAGAATGTTAAATGTATACTCAAAATTATTTACACACAATATACTCAAATCTATGTAATTAAGGTAGAACAAAGGTCATCATGGCCAATTAAAGCATCTAAAGTCACATACAGTTTAATCAATTAGGACTTATTCATATATTCTTCATAATGAATGAATGAAAATTAATTAATTTGGTTTATCATGCCTTAGTATTTTATATTAAAACAAATGTATTTATTGCTATTCAAACAAAAATCATTTATATTTTAACAACAATAAATTATTTTTACACTGCATTAAGATTGTTAAGAACCTTTAAGTAGCTAGAAATTAAAACAGCAATAATGATTTAAAATTACTGCTATGCTACAAATTATTTACTTGAGCTGCATATAGCAGCTCAAGTAAAAAATACCCTAGGGAATAAATAAAAATAAGGGACTAAATAAGACTCACATTTGCTTCAACTTCAAGTACCCCACAGTAGGACCATGGCCAGATCTGTTCCTTCCCTGGACAGGGTAAGCTCCAAGCCCAGCTGATGTGCACACACTTTCGGCTAATGTCATTCCAGCATAAATTCTCTGCCGGAATGCCGCAAACAGTAGCCATGGATACAACATTCTGTACAGGAAGTGCCTGGTATCATGTTCTGCAGTTAGGATATACTGCAAAAAAAACATGAAAATATTATGATGCAAAAAGTGGTTGTGGAATTAAAACTCCCATGATTTAGAATAGTTATGACAACTTGTATGTGTTAAAACAACTGTTACACAATAAGTATTAGTATTTTGGAAAGTATTTAGGTATTTTGTTTAAATTTATTGTTGACAGACTACTTTACAACAATTCAGCGCCCAATTAATCATCAGGAATACTCAACAGGTTTTAACTATTATTTAAATCTGTATATTTAGCATGGCTTATGTAGTGTAGTTAGCTGGGAACAAGAGAGATTTTTACGTAGAAGCTGAATAGGGCAAAAATTTACAACTTCAAAACTTGATTTTTATGTTTCACCCTAATTGTAAAATTTTTTTTGTTAATTTACCTCCAAAGGCCAAAGTTGAGAGAATGCCAGGTATAGTGAAATATACATAGGTACAGTCTTCAGTGTGTTGATAGTGAATCCAAAACAGTCCACATATTTGCTGTATGGCAAGTGGAAGTAGTCATCAAATGTTCGGTATCTATAATAGGGACCTGCAAGCAAACTTTATTTGTCAAATTAAGTAAAAAAATAAATGATAAAATAATAATAATAAATAATATCCTCACGCCTTCCCACAAGGGTCCCCGAAGGGGTAGGCTGTGGTTTATAGGTAATAACCCACACACCCACTTTTCACCAGAGGTACGTATATTAGGTGCCAACATGACAGATGGCAAGTCCATCGCCGTTACTCCAGCACGACTATACATACGACTTTGAATTTCTTCTCAGACATATGCAGGTTTCCTCTCAATTATTTCCTTCACCGTAAATCTCGTGGTGTGACTAATCACTGTACTTAAGTTCAGAAAAACTCATTGGTACAGTCAGGATTCGAACTTGCGATCTTTGCGTCACAGGCAACTGCTCCTCAGCCTCATACTCAGCCACTATGGCTTTTTGATGAAAAAACTGATAATGCCTAATATATAAATAAGCTATTGACATAAAGACAAATAAATTGATTTTCACACACCTGTAAGCAATCCAACATAATTGAATGTATAATGAAAGAGATCTAGAAAACTAGGATTAATAATTTCTAGGAAATCATCATCTCTGATTTGACCATCTTTGGTCTCTTTTGGCTTCTCTTTCTTCTGTATCTTGATTGCTAGCCATGACCCATTTATTTCAAATGCCACACCAACCACTCGAAGAACAATAATCATTTCTATTAAATTTGTCTGCCCAGATGACAATGGCAGGCCAATCTTGTCTGCTAGCCGGAACACAAATAAATATCCAAACATGTAGAAAAATGTCACAACATGACATGAGCTAAAACAATTACATTGTTGAAAATACATAAATTCAATCTAGAATGACTAGTGTGCATAGTAAAAAATTGCTAAAATGATGTAGTTTTAACTATTCAAGAAAATCTATCAAATGTCAAAATATTTTATTCAACGTAAGGGACACAGGGCACACTTTTATTAGTGAGGATTAGTCTTTAACAAAGGATAAGATATTCAATTATAGTCAAATTGTTCTTACCTGACGCTTGAAAACTTAATAGCTGCTATGCCACAAACACCTGATACAATAGGATGAGCACCACTCTGTCCCGAAACAATAATAATCAGTAAAATACCGAGTATGGAGCCGGCCCATTTCTTAGCTTCAATATTACTTATAGACCGGTATTTAGGGCCAACACCAACACTGAACAGAAGCAGCGATAAATAAATAATATCATTTAAATTCTTTGCAATGAACGATAACATTTTCATTAATTCATGAAGTGAATTTGTAGATATTATTATGATCAAGTGTATGAAACACAAAATTTTATTTCTATATCGAAATGACATTCAATTTCGTCCGTAAGTTTACACATTTTTAAAAGTTGAATATATTCTTGATATTGATACGAGTCTCTTAGTCACACACGTTCTGAAAATCTGTATTTACACAAAACTGAACTGTAAAATAAAGGCATAATCTGCTAGAAATGTTTATAAGATAAAGAAATTCCTAAACATCGGATAGGCAGAATGCTTATTTACCACCTTTGTCAGCAGTACCCCAAAAACGTAATTGTCCTTTTTCTTTATTATTAGATAATACAAGATTTTTGAAAATAAACACATCGGATCCAGACATTTTAACTCTTAATTCAAAAACAAAATGCTATGAATGATATATATAAATCATCTTTACTCTGGGAAAATATTGCGGCTGAACGTATACTATTTCAATAATGCTTAATGCCTTTATCAAAGTAAATTAGCAAACTTAGTAAATTTGGAGTCAGGGCGTTAATATGTCAGGAGGCATATGAGAGTTGTCCTTGTCTTAACAGCTACCAAAAAAGTTATACTGTCAATAATAACAACCATCAGCTGTGAAGTTGTCAACTGTCAAGATATAAAATACCTACAGAATCAAACACGTATCGATTTTTGCGTTAGCATGGCATGATTCGAGTAAGTAGATTGTGTTATTCGATGGATATTTTTTTATTTGCTCCTGTTTTAAGTGAAAACTGTAAATATGAATGAAGAAGCCAAAAAAACAATATTAAAAGACCTTAATGTTAAAATTGGTAGCAATATAAATGAACTAGACAATGCCGCATCTTTAGAGCAGGACCTGCTACTGAAAAGAGAGCAACTTCAAAGCCGTGTGAGTATACACTCTCTTTTAAATTACAACCACAACCTAAACAAATAATACTAAATATTCCAGATCAGCAATCAGTATAGCAGTTGTTATTGTTCTGCTAATCCTCCTCTATCAATCTGTTTATTAGACAGACAAGTAATGCAAATAAAAATGTTAATAGTTACTACAATATCCACATGTCAATACCAACCTATCAGTAAAAATAATAAAATATTATGATAACTTCAATAACAATAGAATACATATATATCATCATGCCAAGTGGACATAAAAGGGTATACAGAGACCTCTTTAGCTTCATCCACATTGATCGGTTTCTTCATACATGCTCACTGTTTTTAAAACAATTAGATACACTTAGAAAAATAAGAAAGTTTAAAAAAAAATTACATCCTCAAACATTATTTTTAGTTAGATGAAGCGAATAAGGAAGTACCTGCAAAAATTTCCACAGCCATTCAAAAGGCAGAGTTAAAGTCTAAGAAAATTGAGGGCTTAAAGAATAGAAGTGAAGAACTGCGAGATAAAGTAAACAAATTCTTGTTGAAAACAGAACCACTGCGGACAGAACTTGATAAACGATTCTCGGATATAAATAAACTAGAACAGGTGCTACTGTATCTGAAGTCATTTGAAAAAATTGAGGACCTGAGGTATACTTTTACACACATTCATATATTTCACATACATTGTTGAGTCTTCTTAATACAAAGACTCAACATATTAAAATTTTTTGAATGAAGGATCCTTTTATATAGAAGGTACCAATGAGACAGATGATAAATCTGTAAACTTTTAGGCACTAGTGATACATATTGCCTATGCAAGCATATGCCGATATTCTCATTGTTCATTGTGGCTTGTGTCTAAGGCTAGTGGATCATTGTAAAAAACAAAAAAATACATATTATTTCAGCCGTCAACTTAAAAGCTGCACTGATGATGAACAGATGGTATCACTATATGGAGAGCTCAAGGATATGTGTCAAATGCACACTCAGGGCCACAGAGCTAACTACATCAAGGATTACACACATTACTGGCACAATATTCTCAAAGAAAAACTTACAAAGTAAGTCTTAGGAAACTTATTTACCTATTATGTTATATACAAGCATTACAAGGAACATTATTTTTGAGACATAGAGACCAAGTTGCCAAGGGTAATCTCATTACCCATTGGATATCTAGGTGGAATATGTTTGAAAATATTTGCCTATGGGGAAGAGCTGTAGCAGTTTTCTGTTTTTATTTTTGTAAACTCTTATCTAAGTTCGTAGAACAATTTCATCTAATTCCCTTTCACCATTCTGATGTTAAGAGATAAACACTTATCTCAACTATAGCATTACTGGTATAAGTCGGATTAATAATTTATGTGTGTATTTTGTAGGCATTACGAAGACGTGTTAAAACAATTGAAGTGGCCATTCATGAATGCAGCTGAACAATCACCAATACCTAAGGAAATGTTAGTGAAGTTTGTCAACCTGACTAGATACCTATTTCTAATACAAGAACCGGAAAATAGCTCTGCTAATACTGGCTTAACTTCAGGTATTAAATGCATTCATTCAGGTATTAAATGCATTCATTCAGGTATTAAATACATTTTGATATTATGATTAGTCCCATTATGCTGCCAACCAGTATAACTCTCTGAACACAAAGTTGCAACACGCAAGTGATACTTCAGTATTGTAAGCGTAAATAGGCTGCAGTGGCCGTTTTCCATCGAGTGGACCATATGCTAGTTTGCCACTCTTGTTGTACTAAAAAAAATCTTTAGCCCACAATTTCCTCTATGAGGAATAAATACCTACCCCCCAAGGAATGTTTATTTCTAGTTTTTTGTATGCTATAACATCCTCATTTCTTTTTGGTGACATCTACAGTACAAGAGCCTTGCCTGCCAGTGAGGATATTACTGAGGCCTCTAAAGAAACGGTTCGCATTCCACTTCACGGGCTCACGGCAAACAGCACGTATTGACAGGCCAGAATGGTTCCTGACACAGACATTAACGTGGATAAAGGATCACCAGACGTTCGTCAGAAGCCATGTGCAGCCAGTCGCTGACAAACTTGAGCTGAAGAATGTGAGAGCTGAGGTAAGCTTTGTCGATTTTAATACTAGTTTTTGCCCCAACTTGGCTTTCTGTAAAACAAAAATTATTCACATTGTACTTGGCTTGCCATAGCTGTAATACAGGAAGCATTCACTTAACACTTTACCTATTTAATTTTGGCGGTTTTTCAGTCACGAGAACAGTATTTTACTTGAAAGCTACCTTACGGCTTCATGATAATCAGTTGAGTATGTAGTTAAGGCGTGACCACTTAACATATAACATTGACCTCTTGACATACATGTAGGGGTTTTCTTTTTAATAAAATCTAGCTGAGGAATAATGCAAATTTCCATAAGTGAAAGAATTTTTAAAATCAGTCTAGTAGTTTTTGCGTTTATTCATTCCAAACGAACTTCAAATCTTTCTTCATTAAATACTTAACAAAAAAACTGTCCCCCAGGATGAATTCAATGCTGGTTTAATAGCTCTAGCAGCAGAGAGACTGCACACTGTGCTGGCATTGTACCACACACAAGGATCTAACAACGGGCCAGTCGATATGGACGCGGCTTTCGCTCACGCCGTAGATGAAACTCTAGGCTTCCAGAAGGAATTAGCTGTCATCTCAAATGATGATAACAATAGTGTGCTGTCAGTGTTGACCAAGGCTGAGACCTTCCTTCGTTGGTTGGCTGTTGAGAAGAAATGTAAGTTATTTTTTTCTTTTTCATATATGTTCTTACTGATGTTATAAATGTGTATTGAACCTTTATGGTTAAAAAAAATCGGCCATGAGACGTGACCTCCAAAATTCTGTTAAGATATGTTTAACTAGATGTAGGTCATGTTGCATGTTTTCTTTTTAAGGTACCTTCCCATAGTAGCATGAAAACTTTTTGCAACATAACAACAGACGCTGTGTATTAGGATGGTGATGTTATTTGGAATTGAGATTGTTTGTTTGTAACCTCGACGAAAAACACATAGGGGTCTTCGCTTTTGTTCTTTTATAGCTAAAAACAATTATTCCCTAAGATAACGATTTATTCCCTAAGATAACGATTTACTCCCTAAGATAACGATTTATTCCCTAAGTTAACGATTTATTCAATAAGATAACGATTTATTCCCTAAGATGACTATTTATTCCCTAAGATAACGTTTCTTTACAATTTTTTCTTCAGATGCACTAGCAAAAATGGACGAGATTTTAGACAACGAGCAATGGAGTGAACCGGTGGCGGGCGGCTTGGGCGCCGCTGTGGGGTCCATGGTGTGGGTGCCTCGAGGCGCGGATTGGTTCATTGCCCTCCTCAAGACTATTGAGGACAGATATGCCATCTTGCCCCAGCCAGGACATCAGTAAGTTCCTACTTTATTTGCATTACTTGCAGAATTTGCATTTTGGGTTAGATTTTAGACATCGCTAGGTAACTCTTAGGGCTTTTATAGATAGTGCATTCTGCTTATACGATTTCGGGAGTGGGAGTCCCAGCTATTAACAATAAACTTGGAAATAGTTCGATTAATCCGTGTGTTTCACAAGTAAATTTTGCTCAAACAACTAACACAGTAACTAACTAATACCTAACTACCCACTCAACATAGGCGAGAATGTAGTATGATGAAATTGAACGAGGTATAAGAAATTATGCTTTTGTTAGTCTAGAGTGGACTGGATTCTGTCCTCTCTTCTCTGACTGTCTCTACTCTTGTATACATAAATATTTACTGTAGACTGGATTTGACATAAGGGGAAGATAGATACCCCAAAAATGAATTACGAACATTCCCCAGGCTACAGTTCTTGGAGCTTCAACTGGAGCTGATAGAAGAGTGGCGCATGCGTCTGACGCAGATATTAAGCGCGGCTACAGCCTCCCTCCAAGTGGATACGTTCCTCTCCCCCGGGACCACCCCGCACCCACTGATCGCCGTCATCAACTCTGCGCAACACATGAGAACTGTCCTTCTGCAGTGGGCACACTCTTTGGTATTGTTCCGTGCCAAATTTCTTACAATTCCGTTCAGTCGTATTTTTTTTATATACAACAAGAGTGGCAAACAAGTTACCGCAGCTATTTACGCTTAGAAAACCGAAGTATCATTTGCGTGTTGCCACTCTGTTTTCGGAGAGTTATACTGTGTTGGTAGCATAATAGGACTAATCCATCTTCTACCAACACAATATAACAAACCTTTCCCCCTCCCCAAGGAGCTCATTGCTGGAAACCTTATTGACCGCGTAGGAACACAGCACAAAAAATGAGTTATTTGGCTACTGACTTATATAAGGTGGAGGTCCTGCCCCAGTCGGGCAGCTCCAATTTCGAACGGGAAACCCGTTATGCCCTACCTCTCTTATTATCTGCATGAAAGTCGAACATCCCACACACTTTCGCATTTGTAACATTAATAGGATAATCTTAATGGCCTATCTCTCGCCTTCCCGATCAGCATTACCTCCAGCTGCACTACTACCGGCGCCAGTTCCAATACTTCACCCAGCAGCAGCATCGGGATGATGAGAGCGTGTCACCCGAGACCAGTTCTTCTAAAGATGATGGCAACTCCGATAATGACAGCACCAGGAAGAACTCTAAAACGGGTACTGTAAATAATATGTAGGGTATTTCTAGATGAATGTCATGATATTCTAGGGGTCGGCAACGCAACGTGCCTGTGATGCTTCTGGTGTTCCTAACGTACGTAGGTGACTGCTTGCGATCACGTGGGGACCATATACTTGTTATCTATGGTTGTTTGAATCCAATGCGTGCCCAAAACATCTCAACATCAGCTTTGGTTAACTTAATGTCATCAAATTAACGTTCGTATTCCTTGGAAGTTCTGTAATGTTTCGTACTGAAAGAATAGGAAACCACCGAATGAAGTAGCAACGTTCGAGTATACTGATGGTGCTCCCATCCCATATAGGCTACGGTTACCGTTCACCATCAGGTGTGCATGTCCGCCTCCTGCAAAGTATAATAATTACTTTTAATATAATTGCAGACGATGTCGACGAGACAATGTCGTTGAAGGAAGTGGAATTGCGCGCCAAGAAGATGGCGTTGAATGAAATTTCCAGGAGAGATTCCATGATAGCCGAGGCACAGTTAGTTGATATTGTAAGTGTACACCTGCCGTTGTTCTATTGTTAGTGTTTGGTTGAATGCCCTTAATATTAATATCACTTAGCTAACCACTAATTCTACTAAGAGGCAAAAAATCATCAAGACGTCAGAATCTCCATGTTTATAACGTTTGAGAAGAAATTCAAAAGTGATGTTTAGTCGTGCTCAAGTAACGGCGACAGACTCGGTATCTGTCACGTTGGCACCTAAATTATATCTCTGGCGGAAAGTGGGTGTGTGCGTACTACCTATACACCTCAGCCTATCCCTTCGGGGACCCTTGTGGGAAGGCGTGAGGATATATTATTATTATAAAATAGACATCATCATCACACCGCGTCCCTAGTCTTCCGGTCAGTTAGATAGCAATTTCAAATTTAATAGTAGACTAATCGTCTACTATTAACTTTGTACCTATATATATTGGCTAATTTAGGTAATCCTGCGGATTCTAGCTCAATTCCCGCATTTTTCAGGCAGCACCGATAGCTAATCTGGCGGTGACAAACCCCCTGCCCATAGAGAGCGACATAGAGGAGGCTGGCGTGTTTGCCGAGGCGCCTGGATTGCTGGCGCTTCTTCGGGCCGCGGGACTCGACGCCCTCGCCGACCATATCATGCTGGAGTTCAAGGCTGGGCTGCGGGACTACAAGAGGCAGAAGTTTGTATACATACATATAAATAATTGAGTATATTCTTCACACTTTCCCCGAGTGTGCAGGCAGAAGTGTAACATACTTCGTTTTCGCTAGAGTTGTATTTAGGGGGCACATCGTTGCCACTTCTTGAGCCTGATCATTGATACTTCTTTGAAATTATTCTGGAATGTCGGTTTCTTTACGATGAAGTTTGTATGCGCTGAATTTTAAACCCTTATACTATGTAGTGTAGTTGATTGTCTTTACTTTCGATATGGGGTGGAGTTGTCGTGTCTACGTTTAAACTTTGGCACAGTTGATTGTCTTTACGTTTTATATGTGGTACATTTAATTATCTGTACGATTGACATGTGGTGCAGTTTATCATCTGTACGTTTGACATGTGGTACATTTGATCATCTGTACATTCGACATTAGATGCAGTTGATCATCTGTACTTTTGACATTTTCACTGCGCTTGTGTGCAGGTGGCACGGGCTGCTGATCGTGGAGCAGAGTGCTTTAAGCGTGTCGGGCGCGTTATGTGGCCCGCTGGCGGCGCTGTGCGCGCGGCTGGCGTCCGCGGCTGCGCGCCTGGCGCCGCCGCTAGCCTCGCGCCTGCGCGCACACCTCGCCACCATGATAGACGAACACATATTCCAGGTCAGTACACTTGTCACACTTATGTCCCAACGATTTGTCTCGACGAAAAAAAAAATAGTGATCATTGTCTGCCAGTTTTTCGTGTATGCAAAGGTGAGCCTAGGCATGATATTGCCTTAATTATTCAAGGGTGAGGGAGGAATAAATGTGTTTAAAGTTTGTTATCGGACTCTTATTATGAATCTCAACAATTATGAATTTGATTACATATATTTCACAAATTTTTAAGGAGAATTCACTCAAACACTATGATTTAAAAGCATCTGTTCAAAGCAGGATTTATTAGGTTCTAGTTCCAGGGTAGCTGGTAGTTATGAACACGCTTATCTACTTGCCTTACCCGGACCTTTAGCAATCTAAGGTAAATTTGTAATACAAGGTATAAATATCTGTGGCAGGAAGTGGTGTTGGAAAACTGGTTTAACACGGGAGGTACAATACAGTTCACACACGATGTCAAACGGAACCTCGTGCCCGCATTCACGCCGCCGAGCAAAGTCGCGTCGAACATCAATCAATTACCCAGGTACTATATGTACTTCCTTTTGATACCAATACTTTCTTTCTTGAATCCATGTATATATGTATCTGCGTATGAAACGCAAATGAAGATGACAAATCATGGTGACCGAGTAGTTCGAGTAGTTGCCTGCGACACAAAGATCGCAAGTTCAAATCCCGACTGTACCGATGAGTTTTTTAGTCTCACCACGAGCTTTACCGTGAAGGAAAACATCGAGAGGAAACCTGCATACGTCTGAGAAGCAGTTCGAAGGCATATGTATATTCGTGCTTGAGTAACGGCGATGGACTCGCCATCTGTCACGCTAGCACCTAAAATGTACCTCTGGCGGAAAATGGGTGTGTGAGTACTCTTGTTCCCACATAGCGTGAAAATATATTCATATACACAGTTGTTTAATATAGTAGTCTGTCGCAGATTACTAGAGGCATGCATACTCCTTAACATGGACTACGAAGACGCTAGGCGACTTCGTGCCTTGCTGACGAGGCAGCCTGCCGCTGCGGTAGAAAATCTCAACACACGAGGCATACGCCAAATACAACCCAATGAAGCTCAGCAGATCCTGAACCAACGTACCGATTTAAGTGAGGCTAGCAGTCCGTCCTCCGTCATGGAGTTATTCTGAAATTTCGAAGGAGGAGGTATCTAAGCAGGTATACTCAGGTTAGACCAGGCCCGGTATTAGATTGGATTTCTATTATTACTTTGCTAGTATTTTCTGTTGTTAAATAATAAGACTTAGTCTTTAGATCTTAAAGCCCAAATTCACAATGCTTTGGTATTTTTTTTATTTATTTGGCTTCATTATTTTGTCTTACGAAAACGAATGGTATGCCAGGTGAAGTATTGAAACAGAAGTCAGGCCTCCTCCATAAATTGCTCTTGTTGTAAATTTTCTTGTATTTGTATGTTTGATAATGAATGTAAATAATTTTAATTAATATATTATCTCATATACTTATTATGCTCGAAAGTACATTATCTGTAAAACAGGTGTTGGTTAAAAATACCTATAGTTTTGGAGACTTACGAGGTCATTGTTAATACCGATTGTATTCGAGAAGATTTCGAGAAGAGAATATTTCGACAGCATTCCAAATTTCCAAATCACTTACCAACGTTTTGCGATACGCGATCCGATAGCGGTTACTATAGTAACCGCTACGTAACGTAACGTAACATAGCGTCGGCATACTACACTCATACATTGTGCCACTTTGGAATATACTGGTATATACTAGTTTGGTTAACAAATGCTTATCATATTATATATTATAGACCAGATTCTCAAGTATTAAATTACCAAACAAACATTAAGAACTCGTCAGAATATCTTAATAATTAATCATATGTTGCACGGCAAAAATAATAATAATCAATGTATATTTTAAGAGGGTTTTATTTAACAAAATACAATAATATTGTACAAAAATGTTAACCTATTATCTCAGATGCTTAGAAACTATAAATCATAGATTTAATATATACTGGATTGGCGAAATGACAGAAGAAGTCAACAAAGATCGTTATAGTAGTCAGAGATCATCAAATAAGCTCGGATTTCGCAGCTACTACTAGCTGCCTCATTCAAATAAACCCCTTCTATTATAAAGTAGGTTTATGTTCATAAGTGCATTTCGTTTAGTCTTGTGTCAATCCGTTCCCGATGTATACATACAGTATGTATTATATCTATGATATTCACTTTTTACTCAGATATTTGACTTGTTGTTTGTCGCCAATTAATATAATATTATGTGTAGTAATGCCAAAGTCTACTAGATAGTTTAAGATTCCATTTTATCCGACCCCGTCAGTAATACAGTATTCAGTGCAGTAATGCATGTGTTTTGTACATTGTTTATACATCGTTTTATTGGCTACGGAAGAATTGAATTATTATATAATTATGACGTCTGATGTATAATGTCATGCGAATTTATAATATTGTTAAGAACACAAGGTGAAATTGAATTAAATGTATTTTTGTTTTGTCAATTTGCATTTATACTGTATTGCCACTTTCTCAACTAATATAATATAGATGTTGAGAGCTGAATATTTTCTTTTTCACTCTAACAGATCTCTGACAGACCGCATAAATCTCTTCACATCTTTCTTGAAGAGCCCCTTGCTATATTTCTCTAGGGTAAACCTCAACGGGGATTTAATTTGACAGCTTGAGCAACCACGGTATGAAGCTTATTGAAACCGCGCAGTGCGAGCTTCGTGGTTCCTAAGCGTGAGGAATTCCCCATATGGAATGGCACCATATCCGTTGAAACTATCCATAAATTTTTAACGAATTTAATACAGATGTTCACAGCCTTATCTTTTACGTGAACGCGATTTATTCTTTTAATAAATACATTGAGGGTTTTCATTATTAGAACCTAACATTCATTAACCATTCGATAATCATAATACTTGATGTGACTTCATATTTTAACTATAAATACAGTCGTGAACTCAACATGTCACATCTAACTAAATAAATTATAATTAAGAATAGAAGTTCATTAACTCCACTTCCTAAGACAGGGTTCATAGGACAAATTCACTTATAATTTTGGGGCTTTTTGCGACCATACACATCTCGAAAATCAAAAATTTTTTCTTGTTACCAATTGCTGATTAAAAAGTGGTGACTTCCCAACTTGTTTTTAAAAATCTCCCCAATATAATTGATTTGTCAATTCTTCAATGAGTCTTAACAATATTGTTACGGCTAAATTATGCTAATAATATTATTATCACATACCACTGGCTGTGGATTCACTGAATCGCTATTATTATGATAAAGAACATAAATTACAAAATACTTTTGTACTGTACCTAACTACATGTAACAACTTATAATTTTATATTTGTATGTAACTAAGCTAATATTTACAAATTCGCTTGTCTACCCGGCTGTACCGACATGAATATGTTTAGCCTCATAATCTGTCATTGGTCCCGATTAACGTTATAAAACTGCCATCCTTATTTTACGTTATGAGAACAAATAAGAAGGCATGAGTAAGCAATAAGAAATATTAAGATTCATATTTGTCAGTGGGCCCGTATTTTAAAGTTTGACCTCGGCGTTGACAGAGTGACTATTTCCAGTCTCGACTTCTTGCTGCTTCCTGGGGTCCTGGGCCGTGTGGCTCCACCATTGCTCGTCGCCTGACGCCCACGCAACAAACACCAAATTGGTGACAATGAAAACGGCCAGCGTTATCCAGAATACCAAACGCCATTGGACTAGAGTGCTCTGTTAAAAAAAAAGTTTAACAGTGAGATGCTACAATCTACAATAACTCGTTCAGTCAGAGTTACAAGAGACAAGGTCTTTTAGATGGCCAAGTCATATCACAGCCATAATATGTACAAACAAATTAAATACACAATTTTTAGATTAACTGCACTTCCAAACCATCGTACAGTTGTGTTAAGCGTGCATAATCAAATTAATTTAAAGTTGCCAATAGTAATTTGTTCAGTGTGACCTGAACAAATTCAGAGCTATTAGTCTCGTTTCCACAGCTCAAGTCACGACTATTATTTCTTTATACCTACACATTTAAATTACTTGATCTATATATAGATCAAGATTAAAAGGCATTCACAGCACTTGGAAACTCCATAAGCAGAAACGAGTCGCCTGTCGAACCCCACTCTTAACCTACATTGTGATATAAGTAGACCTCGTGATCACGTAATAAGTGGAATTCTATTTGGTCAACACGGCGAAACTATTGTCGTGCAAACTCGTTCGCCAAACCAAGCCTAAGGATTCAACAGCAACCTTGGAACCATTCACAATCACAATGCGCTATTCGTTCCGGTACTTACATCGGGTGTCAGGAGGCCGACCAAATATGGTGCGATGATGCCTGTTATCGCTCCTATTCCGTTCACGATAGCCATTATAGTCCCAGCATAATTGCCGCTCAAATCCAACGCGTTCACTTTCATTCCGGGGTAGAAGGCGCCCATCAGACCCATGGATGCGGTAAATAAGATAACGACAGCATCGGTGTTACAGCCCGAATATGACGCCAGGATCATACAAATTCCGGGGCCGACGGAGGCTGTGGAAAGATGATAATTTTAATAATTTAACTTTATGATACGATTGTCGAGTCCTAGAAAGTTTCGGTTCGAAGCCGTCGAAGAGATATGAACCAATATTATGAAAAGGAAGTTAGTTAATTAGTTAGTTTCTATACAGGACGTGATCTTTGAAACTCTTCATTTGATTTTTACCTTTAACGTAGACATGTAATTTTTTTGTTCAATTTTTACTCTTTATATGTAAGTTAATGTATTATAGTTTGTAGGTATGTATGTCAATAAGAACTAAGGGTTACATGAGTTGAAGTTGTCTTTACCCAAAAGATAGCCTCATTCATGACAGAGATGTCGAATCTTACCAATAGTAGTAAAAGTTTTTCTTGCGTTGGTCACTGTCAACCAGTTTCTCTTCACCATCTTGTCGCACATCCACCCGAAAGCTATGGAACTGAACCACATAACTGCGTAGGGCAGTGCGGCGAGAGTCCCCGTTCTATGGATGTCGAATTTTAGCACTCCGGTCATGTATTTGGGAAGATCTGTCACCATTGTGAAGTATCCGTAGTCGTGGCCAATCTGTAACCAAAATATCGTTCAAATGTTCGTTATCTAAAATAACCTACTTATAGTGTGGACAAGCTGATGGTATCGTCTTCTTTATAATAATAATAATATATTCTCACGCCTTCCCACAAGGGTCCCCGAAGGGGTAGGCAGAGGTGTATAGGTAATACCCACACACCCACTTTTCGCCAGAGGTGTATTAGGTGCCAACGTGACAGATGGCGAGTCCATCGCCGTTACTAAAGCACGACTTCTTTATCAAGTAGATTTAAACAACGTACACGCAACGAATTGCAACCAATACTTTACGCCTTTCCACGTGGCACTCTGAAGGGTTATGCAGATACAATTAGGTACCATCGTGACAAATGGCCAATCTAACGCAGTTTCTCAAGCATAACTATACACCTGTCTAAAGGAAAAGCTGGTAGTGTGGTTAATCACATAGAAAAAATTGTACAAAATATTATCTCATGAATTTTATTTTCATAGGAGTCAAAGTGCACTTATTTCGGGTATTATTGTGTTCTAGAAAATCTATATACTACGGAAAAAAATACCTGTAATGTCTCGAATTTTTTCAAGTTGGCATTATATCAAACTCCTGCGAAATGTAAATGTTACCCCCTTGCCTACACATTTTGCTCTTGTAAGGGGTGCAGTTACCTCGTAACAGTACTTTGCTCTACCTATATATACATACTATGTAGAAGTGGCGCTATAGTCCCTCTGCCTACCCCGTGAGGAACTTGGCGTATATCATTACGCACGTACATATGTATGTAAGTAGCTCTATAAAAAAGATACCGAAGTGTTAACTTTTCGTTCACGATGACCGATAAAAGCCCGTGAGGTTCATTATCACGTTGTCGTCAACACATTTGGGTGGTTTTGTTGTCAACACATTGCCATTCGCAAAAACAAAGCAATGTTTTTTGTGGAATATCTGTTCATTGCCATTAGTATTCGTCCAGTGGCTTTTATACCCTCAGTGTGAGTAATTATTCTTTTGTTCGTATTTGGTCCACACAACTGAACAAGTAGGTTGGATACCGATATTGTTGTAGAACGTTTTAAGAGAATAGGATTATAATAGAATGCTACTATATAACGTGATTTCGAATTTAATGGATTTGGGAGAAGGAAAGTCGGGATGGTGCATTTGATCTCTTCCATTAAAGTAAAGCTAAATGTGTGAAGAATCGCAACATAAACCCATCCCGGAGATTTTCTGACAAGTTCATATTATATCTTTACTTTAATGAAAAAAAAAAATTGCCAAGTTCGTGAAGTTCGTGAGTGGTTCGAGTAGTCTGCATCAAAAGTATTGCCATTTCGAATCTCGAATGAACTAATAAGTTTTCTGAACTTAATTACAGTCATTAGTCACACCACGAGCTTTACGGCGAAGGAAAACGTCGAGAGGAAACCTGCATAGACTGAAGGACTTTAAAGAGGTATTTATAGTTATGCTTGAGTAACGGTGATGGACTCGCCGTCTGTCACGTTGGCACCTAAAATATATCTCATGCAAAAAGTGCGTGTGTGGTGCTACTATATAAGCCAGCCTACGGGGAAGGCGTGAAGGAGGTAATGAAATATCGACAGTGGAGTCGCCACAGTTCGCTGTAGTTCATTTTTGTTTACCACATAAGCCTTAACTACTTGACTACTCGTAAATGTAATGCCATCTGTAGTGACGTATAGTGAGTAATAAAGATGACATCAGAATGGCATAGATTCCAAACAAATACATCACACAAGGCTTTTGGTCAAACTGTGCAAACGCTAAATGTAACTGAAATCATGAACCATTATCTATTTTACCGCAAACACCAATTATGACGGTCTCAATAATTGGTCATAATATTTATTTAATACGAACTTGTAAATCAGCACACTGAACTGTCAAATACAAATCGTCCTGTATTTAAAGTGAAGGTTTATCTATGAACTTCAACGTAAACCTTTTAAACCTTGAATGTGAAATGTCACATTGTAACAGATTATGGCAAAGGCGTTACTTTAAAGTATAAATCTGAGACTTAAGAACCAGAAAACACTATCTATATCTACAAATGAATAAAATTGGAATGTCTGTTTGTAGTATTAAAATAGCCGCTTTTTATTTAATGCATATGGATGCATACATTCTCTGCCTGTTTGTTCCGGCTGGACAGATAGCTGATGTAAAAAGGAGTAACTTAGGCTACTTTTATTAAAAAAATATATATTTTATTTAAATTCTACGCGGGCGAAGTCGCAGGCTTAGCTAGTTTACTTATAACCCTGAGATATTCATACACTACATTCAAATTGAAATCTTTCTATCTACGCAGTAAGGGGCACCGCGTGATGTTATGTATGCTATAGAAGCTCGTATACTTTACATACCTGCGCACACACAAGGGCCCATAGTGGCACGGACATGAAGATAGCTTTCCAAGGTATTGCCGAGGGCTGACTTGTTTTATGTGTCCCAAGAGCTTCCTCCAAGTACTTCTTTTCTTTGTCCGATATATATGGATGAGTTTCGGGATCATTGTAGCAAAGTAGCGCCTTTAATCATAAGAATACTATAGTCATCGTTCTGAAATTGGATTTCTTTCTAGCGTTGGATTAGTCGCCTGAGTAAATATTTATGTTAATAAATATCGGCAAAGGCCTTAAGCTAACGAAATTGAATACGAATAAAAAAATCTCACCCAAAAGATAAACCACAATATGCCGATGGCGCCAAATAAATAGAACACAGACTCCCAGCTGCCAGTCTCTTTTATGACCAGGCCAGATAAGTAGGTGCCGGCAATGTTGCCAATCTGGGCGCCTCCGAACACCAACGAACCCATGCGTCCCCTCTCTGATATCGGTGCCCAACGGGCAAGCAACGCATTGAGGGCTGGAAAAGTTGTACCCTGAAATACACACAGATATTTTGCTAAGTTTTTCCTAGTAAGGAATTGAATTGAATGCCGTTATATGCAGAATCGTTATATAAATAATAATAAATACCTGGGACAATTACACACAAATTGACTTAGTCCCAAATTAAGCAAAGCTTGTGTTATGGATATATACATAAATACATAGGACATCCAAGACTAAGGCACAAATACTTGTGTTCATCACACAAATATCTGCCCTCAGCGGGATTCGATCCCGCGACCTCAAGTTTCGCAGTCAGGAGCTCTAACCACTAGACCAGACGGTCGTCATATACAGAAGAAGATGTAGTAGAACAAAAACAAAGAATAGCACCCTAATTGTATAGTGTGAACCGATTAAAGATAACAAAGTTTAGACAGTTCATAGCCGGTGTTAATGTAAAAATAAATGGTCAAAGAACGTAAAACTTAACCGAAACAAAAAGCTATAGTTATAGGTTTATAACAATTTATCGCAAACAGACATACCTCTCCAAGTCCTTCCAAAACTCTCAATATAATGAGTCCAGTAGCCCCTCCAGCGCTGACGGCCCATGGGGTAAGAAGAGTAAACACAGCAGTACTGAGGACTCCGAAGCCTAGAGAGTATTTCCCTCCGAACCTCTCCGCGAGCATTCCTCCAGGAAGGTGCGTCACTATGTACCCATAGTAAAATGCACTAAGAATGAGGCCCTGTGTCTCTTCATCCCAATCGAAGCCGCTTATATCCTGGAAATGCAAATACGTGTTAGTCGAGCATAATTACTTATTTATAAGAAAGTAGAAGAGACTTTTAAATTTCTATTCAATTTCCAATTCTTCCTACCTGGTGTGGTGATCGGTATCTAATTAGTGACTAAGATCATTGCTATACTGCGACGTTATCAATTCTTATACCAAACGTTTGAATAAGTCTCTTAATATCTCTGAAGAGATCTGATCTACACGTGTTCACTACAATTGTAACCTGTTTTAATACTATGGTTTCTTGCAGCATACTACACAAGTGATAAGACATAAGATTTACATTTTCAGACTCCTAAGTCACCGTCAGCATCTGCTCTAGGTACACTGATTGTTTATGCAGAGAACAACAACTGTCTAACATTCATAATGTAACTACTTATAACTTTATAGCCGTGGTGACCGAGTGGTTCGAGCAGTTGCCTGCAACACAAAGATCGCAAGTTCGAATCCAGACTGTACCAATGAGTTTTTCTGAACTTAAGTACAGTGATTAGTCACACCACGAGATGTACGGTGAAGGAAAACATCGAGAGGAAACCTGCATACGTCTGAGAAGAAATTCAAAGGCGTATGTATAGACGAACTTGAGTAACGGCGATGGACTCGCCATCTGTCACGTTGGCACCTAATATACCTCTGGCGGAAAGTGGGTGTGTGGGTATTACCGATACACATCTGCCTACCCCTTCGGGGACCCTTGTGGGAAGGCGTGAGGAAATATTATATTTTTATAACTTTGGAACCTGTATGTTAAATAATGTTACATGGAGTATTTTAGGTCAGTGTTTTTTTGTATGCTACAGACCACCCAATTACAACGTCAACAGGATATCTAAGCCTCATGGATTTTTGTTCACTTTTGTTGACGACGATAATAATAGGTTAAATTTATAACCATCATTTCCTATGACAGTCCGTGTGAGTCCAAGCAATGTAAAAACGTAATAGCATCATCTATAGAAAAATTATGAGTGTCAATAAAATGAAAATTGTCAAACCTTAGAGCGGATTGTATATTGCATTAAAGTGTATATAATTTATTTAGTAGGCGTATACTAACCGCAGTATCAGAACTAATTTCCGTGACGTCACCAGGGCAGGAACCCTCCTCGAACTCCGGCGAGGGCGCCCGTCGTCGCACCATCTGCGTGATCGCAATGTTGAGACACACACGCATCGTGTACGCGTTCGCAACCGCCAGGAAGCCCATTATCGCCATCACCCATCTCTGGGGTATCACGAATACTGTGGACCAAAAATAACAATTCATATTACATATTATCAGTACGCTTGGATTTTTATAAATTATGCATTGCAACTGCAATTGCAAAACTATGCAAATTTAATATGTTTTTAGATACATATAATGATTCACATTGAAGGTTTATAGTAAGTATAGTTTAATATTGAACTAACCAAGGACGCGGAGCAGTTACCATATGTATCTATGTTTATTAATTTAGCGCGATTGATAGCTTGGAATTACTTTTAACAAGTATAAATTGGAGAGGAAAGCTCGAAAATGTTAGTCAGTTCTCTTAAGCTCTGAAGATGTTTTATTGCAGAAAAGTGAAAGATAAGCTCTAACTGTTCATACGCTTCAAATGCAATCACAAATCATTTTTTTCAAAAAGCATACAGTTGCATATTAAATTTTCTAGCAGAAGGATCTTGCAATGAAGTAATAAAACATTGTATTACTCATTTGGTCTAGCATTAAATATTAACCCATATATGAATTATTAAATATTTTCAGTGACTGGGTATGCTTACAGTCGTAGCCTTGCTTTACTTGCGTTAATTACTCCGTGTAAAATGTAGTGATGGCGAAATTAATATTCTCACTCGTGTGTGTAATTATTTAAATAGCCACCACTACTAGAAGCTAGAAGCAAAAAATACATGTGAATGTTGGTTTCATATTTGTCGGTTGCTAAGTTATTAAACGGTACATATTTAAAATGTGTAAATATATCTCAGCTTCAGCTAATTCTTAAATGCCGATTCTCTCATATTCATATGAATTGACCCTTATGGGATGGCGTGAGTATATACTCACGCCATTCCATAAGGGTCCCCGAAGGGGTCTATCCCGTGGGTAGTACCTGTATAGGTACCTCTACAGGTAGTACCCACGGGATAGTACCCACACACCAACTTTCCACCGGAGGTCTATTTTATATGCCAACGTGACAGATGGTGATTCCATCATGGTGTGACCAATCACTGTACTCAGGATCAGCAAACCACATTAGTTCAGTCAGGATTCGAACTTGCGATCTTTGTGTCGCAGGCAATTACCCGAACCACTGGGCCACCACGACTCTTATATATACACAGTTCATCGCCCAGTACCCAGTACCCAGGTAGGTAACCCTCTGCCTTCCCACAACACTGCCTTCACGTCAACATTCATCAGTCTCTATATACATGCTCGAGTGTTGGATAGATTTGATTTAATATCTTCGTCTGTAATTCGCATTCTCGTCTTCTTGCGATGTTATGTGGCCTTGGCGAAGCAGCTAGGAGCATGTTACGATATCGATGGCGAAGTGTGTGGATATATTGCCAATAGCAACTCAATAGGTGTGACAATAGTTCCACACTTGCAATGAGCCCCGCCTGTTACTGTGACGTGAAATAGCATTGAGCTAGGCTTACTTTTAGAGCCGATAACGACAAAGCTAGCCACGAAGAAGACCACGTATCTGATCTAACTATACTTATATTGCAAAGTGACATAGTCCGTTTGCTTGTAAACGCAAAAATCTCAGGAGTTACTAATTTATTACTCAATTAAAGAAGTCTATAGGAAGCGGAGTAGTACTCATAATATATGTATGTACTTTCAAATTTAACGCGAGTGAAATTGCGAGGTACAGCTAGTTGAGTAATGTAGTCGTTTCCTAAATAATGTCAATACCTTCCGGTATGCTTAATGGTCAACCATCATAACATTTACTCAGAAGCTTCCGGACTTTAACACTTTGTCTGCATAATCATTGTATTGAATACAATACATGAGATGTGTTGTGTTCTTTATGATTTCATGTATAATGGTCATTGATAGAGTTGTTTCTTTAACAATAAAGAAATGTCCGTTCAAAAATACAGTACATAGTTTTGTTTTGGTGTCTGTTATTTTTTTTTTGTACGTAAATTCAGTTTTTCAAAAGAATATTGTTCATACAGGTGCGTAAGGATTACATAGTTAACAAATATAGCCGCAGTGACCGAGTTTTAAAGTAATCGCATCCAAGATCAATATTGCCGGTTCAAACCCCAACAAACTAAAGTAGGTACAATAAAGAACTACAGTGCAATAAGTGCAGAAAGATAGGGAAACATCAAGAAAAATCTAAATAATCGACTTAAGTCGACAATCAAATCAAATCAAAAACGTTTTATAAAACTTTAGGGATACAGGGAACACTTATTGAACGTCACATACTAAATAAAAACTAAAGTTACCACAGTTTTACGCTGTCTACCATGACGAAACGAACACTCCGGCTTCCTTTTTTAAAATTGGTTCCCTTTTACGTAGGGGTAGAAAAAGATTAAAATATACATATAAATTCTCTACCTACTAGACTCTAGAGAGGAGCATTTCATTCCCATGCATGTTAGATTCATAGTAAGATTTTTGTGTAAGTTTACGTTTATTTTCAGCTTTAACTCTAGAAAAGGTAATTCAATAATTTTCAGATGATCTTTATTATTAAAAAGCGCATACGCTGTCCGACGAATGGGTTGCTAGTGTCTCTTTATGCTATGTTGCTAGTTTTGTGTAATCCAGCTATAGGTACTTATAGTTTTGTTTGTTACGTTTATTTACAGTGTCACGGTGTTAAACACGGTATCTGTCATAAGTGAAATGAGGGCGTGTTACACCTTTGCCTACCCCTTCACAGTCGGTGATAAGATAGAATCTTATCGCCTTCCCACAAGGGATTTGGAATTATATGACAGAAATATCTAATGTGTGCGACAATAATAATTTACCGTACATAACTACTTACATATAGGTATATTAGTTATTACTACTACTATACAATTCGAGATACATTTAAAGAAATTATAATTAGAATACAATGGCAGTCTTCATATAAAATGTCTGCAATAAAAACAGGTTACCGCTATTTTCCCGTCATGAGAGTCACAATACTCTTCGGGCTGCTAAACACTCAGTTGTCAAAGATAATGACACTGTTGCCCGCATATACAATGAGGTCGCATATCAAATCAAGTATACAAGTATATTGTGAATTATAATTTGTTGTGATCATTCTTTGATGCCAATCGTATGTCTGTGCGCCGGTCCATGACCAGACTGGGAGTGTATGAGATATTGTTACTACACAAGTACCATTGAAATCGTTTCAACTACCGGCTTTCAATAATACCAATATATACTAATGATTCATTGATCTGAAATAATTCAGTTACAACTAGTTTTGTTCAACGTTTTTAAGTCAATTCAAATCAGGTTGAGGTTGCTTCGTTAGTGAAAGGTGTTAAAAGTGCAACGTCATTTTGAATGATAGAATGTTTGTAATTATCTGCTTGTGTTAGCATAGTGTTTCTGTTGACACACTAATAGTTAATTGCCGCAAACAGATGCAGGCTGTTCGCCTGCCGAGAATAAACAACGCACAACCATACGCTTTCCAACTGATTGCAAATAAGACACCACGTTTCTTTGGACAGAAAACGTTTCACGCGCCAAGGTCAGTGCATTTCAGTTTGAACACCTCGAACGTCAAGAACCTAAATGGTTTTATTGTTTCCGTTCCCTCACTGTTGGGCGCATACAGATCAATGTGCCCGTTAAAATTCCCGTTGACTATGAATTGGAACTTTTGATGATTAGGTACATTGACTGGTACAAGTACACACAAACAATGGTGTCTATGGAAGGCATATCTAATCACTATACGTTTCATTTCATAAGTCGATAGTTTTTGACAAATTTGGCTTCACTGCCATAACGTTCAACAAGACCAAAAAATTGCGATTGTACATAAAAATACCCTCACGGTAGACAGAGAGTAGAAATTGCATAAGACTAATAGCGCTGAGTCGTGTTGTTGAGTGGATGGACGACGGTTGTCATCGGAGCATATATTTTTTTGTATGTCATACGTTAAATAGAAAACAAAGTTTTGCGCACCTCGAATACGATAACGATGACGACACTTTTATTGTGTGAATTTTCATTCCTTCACGCATGTCCGTCACACATGTATACCGATTCCAATCAATATATTGTCATTTTTCATACTACTTAGGCGACAAACCATTCGACGCGCCTGATGGTAATCAACTCTCGTCACCTAAGTTATCGCTGCCGAAGCAGCAGTAATCTATAGATACACATCCTTCTTGAAGGACTCCCTGCCAATATTATTATTGTATATTTTGTCATTATTTATAACAAAAATATCTTTGTGAAAACGGTTGTGAACTACTTCTTTCTTATGGAATTTTTCTTTCGACCTCAGTCTACTACAACTTGCATGGTTCAAACTCTGTTGATACATTTGAAACATACGTCACTGCAGCGAGATTAGTGTACACATCATTAAAAATTGGTCCAATAAGGGCAGGCGAGGTCTGAGCATGTTCCCGTCCGGTTGGTTACCTAATTAGGCACTGGAATTGAGAAACTCGTTAGAAGTACTAGTTTTTACTGTGATCGGCAAAAGATTTCTATTGAAATGGACAAATGATTGTGCATTCCGGCATCGTACGATCCCCGGCAACCAATGGCTGTTCTGAACCAGTTCTCGGCGGCAGACAGGCTGGCGGAGACCACTCTACGGAATATTTACGATGTTGCCTACAGATTAATTTCAAGTCGTAAATTTTAAAATACCGCATATCTATAAGACAACAGTGTTAATTAAGAATATTAATCACCTTCTCATGCTAATAATATTTCAATCAGATACATGACGATCGCATTAAGATCGAGATTAAGTACTTGTGTATCATTTGCGAAGTGAATAAAAAAACCCTACGTAACTATTTATTAAACATGTTTTAATTCATTATACTATTATAATGTATAACATCAGGTACTACTTTGCTGAATATTTTTAATACTATATAATAATATATAAAAAATAATATATCCTCACGCCTTACCACAAGGGTCCCCAAGGGTAGGCAGAGGTGTATAGGTAATACCCACACACCCACTTTCCGCCAGAGGTATATTAGGTACCAACGTGACAGATGGCGAGTCCATCGCCGTTACTCCAGCACGACTATACATACGCCTTTGAATTTCTTCTCAGACGTATGCAGGTTTCCTCTCGATGTTTTCCTTCACCGTAAAGCTCGTGGTGTGACTAATCACTGTACTTAAGTTCAGAAAAACTCATTGGTACAGTCGGGACTCGAACTTGCGACCTTTGCTTTGCTCGAACTACTCGGCCACCATTCGGTTTTTTTGCGGCACACAACTACCAATCAGCAAAATTCGCTTGTCAAAGTGGTTTTGTAAGTGTTACTGATATAACTTTTTTAGATAATGAATGAACATTACTAATGTAAAAAAGGTATTAATGGTAGTAATGTTACATTACTAATTAATATAGACTTAGGTATACAATACAAACAAAATTGTCATCGACTTTTGATGTTGACTGTACATCAAAGATTACCTACTGTCTCTTCCACTTCGATCAATTACAGTACTACTGCAAAATTCTTGTAAATGAAGTTACTAGGACTGACTTCCGACTACGAGTCTATTAGCTCTCAGATAGCAATCATTGGCGGACCCACACGTGGGTAACTACTGCATGTCTTAATGATATGCCAGCGAGGCCACTTCGTCCGTTACTTAGAACTTGTAGCACTGGGGTCGTACGATGACAGGCAATGCCATCATTGTTCAACAGTGCGAAAGAGACAAAAATATTGACGATATATACATTCATCGCTTCACTCAAAAGAGAACTCATCTAGAAAGCTTAATATACAAAAGCGAATTTTTATATAAATGATAGCCATGTATGGCTCCTTTTGCAAATAATTATATGTACATAAAATCTTCCTTTACCTCTAAAATAAACAAAACAAGTATAGGTATTCCTTATTCTATTGACTCCGCCCAAACTTATCTTATGAATCATTAATTACTTATTTTATCATAAGAATAAAAAGATCAGAAGGATAAAAAATCACTAACCTGTCTCAAAATTGTTTTGTCGATGGCGAATGGTAAAGAATGCACTTATTTCAAATGAAATCTTATGTATAAAATTCTCGTCTTACAATGTTAGTTACCATACTCCTCCGAAACGGCTCGACCTATTTTTATGAAATTTTATATGCATGTTCAGTAGGTCTGTGAATCGCCTACTATTATCTATTTTTCATAGCCTTAAGTGATAAGGGTTGTCCAACCCAAAAATTTTTTTCACCCGGGCGATGCTGGGTGGGACTGCTAGTATAATATATAATTTACTTTTAGTGACAGCGTCTATGTAGATTAAAAAACTCTTATGAAAAGGTATTTTATCAAAAGCGAAACCATTCCCACGCCCAGGTGTCAACAGACTTGGTGTTAATAAACTGATACACGCTAAACAATGCTATAGTACTGTATATAATACAATGGAATTATAATTTTCAACTTCACAGAGATAACATTAATAGAGTCAAATTTGTCTGTCAAGATGTATTTTATTTAATAGATTGATTTGAATTGTGTGTACAAGAAGAGGCAGAGGAAGACCATGTTCCAACTACCTAGATCAAATCGATCGGACGCTCAAGGACGGGAACGTCAAGAGTACTGGAAACCGCCGAGCATGTTTGAAGAGACTGATGAATGTGGTCGAAGCGAAAGAAGAATGTGAGTCTAGAGAGAACTAGCGGTAGCTGGTATGTAATTATACAAATAAACTTTAAATAAAAGAAATGTCCCAAAGCTGTGTCACGCGGAAGGGTGCCAAGAAGGCTGGCGGCATTGCCACATTTGTTTGGCAATGCTGTTGCCGTTCTTCGTCTAGGTTTCATCTGTAGACGCTTATGTCACGTTGAACTCCAGCAGGACCTTCCGTCGCGACAAATAATTTTATGTGACGTCATTTTTCGTTCACGGTTTCCATTGTATGGCAATGTCATTTATCTGTAAGTACTTTATAAGCAGCTAATTTCATTTCCTTACAAATAATAGATAACGGATAGCGTAAACGTTAACAGAAAAGGATTATGTCGAAGAAGGAAGAGTAGATGAAGTTTGTGTAGCGAGACCTGTCACATGCGTATTGTAGTGTAGCTACTGAAGTTAACAAGGTATCCATTTCCGTTGGTTTCTTGACTTACAAGATCGGTGCGTGATCGTTTCACGAGCTGACTACAGGAATTGAACGAGGTGTCTATCTAATTACAAGTTGTTAGACGAGACCTGTCGGGCAGCCTCGGGTACCTTTCACCGTAATGCTGTAAATCAACGGACTTCAATCTAGCTATCTAGCTAGCAATTACTTCGCTGGATAGGTACATAGGTGGCTGATTTCCCGAACAAAAAACGCGGATTAAGATTACAGGTACCTAGTATTCATGATTGGTGGCTAATTCTTGTATTTTAGATTGGTACAGATACAAGAATACATAAAACTCGTTTAAAGTCCTCATATGAAACTTTTATTTGGACAGACGACGAACAGAATATGTTATATTTACGTTACGTATTTCTCCGCCTTTCAGAAACGTCGGTCTACACCTAAGTCATTTTTCATCAAAAATACGTCACAATATTGAAATCTGTCTTTCGTCGTCGTCTATGCAGTTTTGTTCGATCGTTTTATTTATTTTGTGCTCAAAAAACCTGGCACCGTGGCTTAAAAAGAAAAAAACTTACTGTCACTTTAGCAGTCCTAGCAGACAAGTTTATACGTCGTTCCACTTTGCTTTTATTATAATCTATTTCAATGTCAACCACAAGCGAATTTAAGTACTGTGAATGTTTCACACGAAATACTCAACCGAGACACCATTTTAGTAATGTGAGATAATTGTACACAATAAAATGTTAGATAGCACGAATATGTAATTATGACTTGTTACCTAATATATGTATGATGTAAATTCATAATACTAAAATGTGTTCCATCGTGTTGGATATACATTTAGTGCGTACATAATATTTGCTACCATTATACACGCTTTTAGGCAACATTATCTGAAATGCCGTGGTGGCCGAGTGGTTCGAGCAGTTGCCTGCGACGCAAAGGTCGCAAGTTCGAATCCCGACTGTACTAATGAGTTTTTCTGAACTTAAGTTAAGTACAGTGATTAGTCACATCACGAGCTTTACGGTGAAGGAAAACATCGAGAGGAAACCTGCATACGTCTGAGAAGCATTTCAAAGGCGTATGTATAGTCGTGCTTGAGTAACGGCGATGGACTCGCCATCTGTCACGTTGGCACCTAATATACCTCTGGCGGAAAGTGGGTGTGTGGGTATTGCCTATACACCTCTGCCTACCCCTTCGGGGACCCTTGTGGGATATATTATTATATTATATTTTCTGAAATGTAACTGTAGCAATAGTTATATAATTGTCGCTCACATCTTGCTATGTTGGATTAATTTAACAATAAGCTACGTAGTGGAAACTGTATTGTTGTATCGTTGTCAGAACAAAGCAGATTCTATTGAAGATAAATGAAAATCATTCAAATATAATAAAATGAGGCAGTTCAGACAGGTGACCCTAGCCTCCGCAATTTTGTTACAACGTTATTAAACAATTTTTATGTTTGAAAAAAAGATTTTATTCTGAGATAGACTTTTGAATCGTAAAAGTTATCTCTTCATCATGAGGTGGGCTGCATGCCACCATATGGGTATTAAAAAAATAATAACGGCCCACCCTATATGTAAAAAAAAACAATTGAACGTATGAAACAAAATTAAAAATAATAATAATAGATAATGAAGAATAAAATGCTACATTTACTACATTGGATAATTTCATTATTAACCCAAACATCATCATATGCCAGTTCACAGACTAAATGAGATCTAATTTGCTCTGCGCACCATGCTATCCGTCAGTGTGCTTGCAATTAAGCCAATTATTACAAAATCCTTAGTAATGTAATTAATTTAAAACCTGCGTATATAAAACGCATAATTGCACGATCTCAATCAATCGTTTACAAATGAATGCAGATAGATGTTAAAATAATCGGTCACGTGTATATACATTCTGCATGTGAAACGTGAAACCTCCGTGCTACCTAGTAATTAGCGACCGCAGGCGTACTTCTATGACTACAATATGCCAAAGGCGGTGCACAACTACTACAATAGTAGTATTTTCATCGATAAAGTAAATAAAAATGAAAACATACAGGTATGAATTACAGGATCTGCCACTCGAAGTGTTTCCAACTTCACACTGTCAAACTTTTGACAGAGCGGCAAGTTTGACACAACGAATGATTGTATTTCTATTTCCAAGCTTTAATTTAAAAATTTTATCAAGTTATTATGAATTCACCTCGAGTCCTTCAGTTGAATACAATTGCAAATTTTAACAAACTTCTTGAATAGGTATAATATATTGTTTTAACATATGCGATGTCTAGTAGGCAGCTTGAGTTTTTACTTGAATCCTCCTTTACTTAAATCCCATCAAAATCTAGCGCAAGTTGATAGAAAGAGTTTGAGAACATGCAGGTTTAATAAGTACGTTATCGCTGTAAATTATGTGCCGCGTAAATGTCACTGCACTTTAGTTTTATGATCGTAATATTTTTATTCTGATATTTACTTATTACTCATGTTATTGATTCGACTTCACTTGATTTTTAATAAAGACTGCATATGCTCTACATATGCGCTATCTATTGATGAATTTTTATATAGATACAAGAATTTTGAGTTCCTTTTTCTAATGAATTATGTGATCAACACAAAGATATCACAAATATAAGAAGTCACAAGTTTAGATTAATAGAGCGAGCGTGTACTTAGGTTGATACTTTATTTATCGTGTGACATGATTGGAATCCTTTGATGGCGTTACTTCTGAGTCTCCTGCAACACCTGCCCAAACAAAAGAACACTCGTTGCGAGTCAAGCCGATATACGATGTATGTATGTATGTATGAATGTTTGCTTTGTTTGTACTACACTTCATTCCATAATAATTATGACACCAGTTTAAAATATTTCATAGTAAATAGTATGTAGGTACCTTAAATACCTATCTACCCATTTAGGAAAATAGCTTCAATATATTTTCCGTCCAATACTCGCCACTTACTGGCACTCTATTCTCTCTGCTTCACATCAGGTGGGCCGGGCCGTATGCTTATTTGCCACTATTGTTGTATAAAAAAAACCTCTCTCTGTTTAGCGTGTCGTATACTAAACGTCATTTTTTATCAGGCTGCAGTTAAGGAGGAACTAATGTGAAATAGCAATATACTGCAATCATTGCACGCGCAACACCTACTTATAATGGATCGAGACAAATTACCACCTGTAAATCCGGCCTGAAGGTTACCAGAGAATGGTTCGCGGAATTACAACGAGAGAAGTGCTCCACGTATTTGATACATGTGTGTTCTTAATTTTATGTATATAGCCTTTTATACTAATCTGTTAGATTATACGTTCAAAACTAGTTGAATAATTATAGTCTTACAGTTTAAAGCAGACAATTAAGTCATTTATAATCTGATGTGATTGAAAGATTCGGAATGCACTTTGGACGCGGTGAATGCGTTGGTTTGGACATAGGGAAACGATGAGTGAACATAAAGATTAACGAAACAGATATCAATGCAAGTATGTGGCAGAACAAGCAGAGGATAACCACTTTCTAATTACTTAGATCAAATTAATTCGACACTTAAGGATGTGAAAGAGAACTGTAGTCTGTAAGTCTGGAGGGAACTAGATCTTTGCTCTCTCTGCCTACCCCGTGAGGGACTCGGCGTGATAATATAATGAAGAAAAATAGAAATAATTATTATGACCATATGCCCATGTGTCTGTCACAGATAAACTATTGTAACAACAACCTTGCAGGAGACGGTCTATATTTATTATCTGTTACCTGATACAATTCTAGAGAGTACTGGCGCTCTATTTATCTCTGCCTACCCAGTTAAGGACTCGGCGTGAATATATGTATGTTACCTGATAATGATACAGCTTGACTGAAACGCAGTAGGGCCCCAACAACCTGTAGGTAGATACAGTAACCCAAGGCACAGCAGAATAGATTGAGCACGGACATCCACATTCCGTTATAGCATATCCCAAGATGTTGGGGCCATTATCTCAAAATACGTGATAATATTTATATTATAATTGTTTTTATTTACGTAGGTACTAGCTTTGCCCGCGACTTAGACGTGGAATAGTGACTTTGGGCAGCATTTTTTGGATATACATTTTGATTTATTTTGGATATGTTAAGTAAAGCTTACCATATTATATTATTGAAAACCACATCATAATCGGATAAGCCGTTTCCCAGATTATGAAGCACAAACGCACAGACAAAAATTCTAACAATCAGTGTTTGGGATGCTGTTTGCGATGGCGATGGCCTCGTCATCTGTCACGTTGGCACTTAAAATATATCTCTAAAAGTAGTGGTGTTGGTACTACCTATACACCTCTGCCTACCCCTTCCGTCGCCATTTAAGCACGACTTCAAATACGTCATTGAATTTCATATCACGAAGTTATATATCTTCACGCATTCCCACAAGGGTCCCCGAAAGGGTATAAACAGAGATGGCAACATCCTGTTTTCGGGGTTAATATATTTATGTGCCAACGTGACAAATCACAAGTGCGTTATCGTTTCTCATCCACGACTATACATATACTTATGAAGTTCTCCATAAATACTTATAAGGCTGTTCTCGACGTTTTCTATCATCGTAAAGATTTTGGTGTTATAGTTTACATTTGTAAGTTCAGTAAAACTTTACAAGTACAGATCGCTGGGGTTGGAACCTGCAATATTTATTTTGCAAGCGACCATGTGAACCACTCGGCCACTAAAGCCCTTAAGAAAGATCTATCTCCATCTCTACAAATGTTCCCCAGGGGTAGGCAGAGGTATAAAAAATGCCAATTTTCGCTGAAGGTATAAAGGAAGGTAATATTATACATTTTCGTAAAACAGTTTCGATTCAGTTAACTCCTGTAACTGTTCCAGAACTAGGTTATACGGTTCATGAGACTGACACATAGCTAAGTTCAGTTCGAGATGTCGCAAAACAACACAATACAGTTTTTATCGTAGATTTTCTATCTAATTTAGATATCGGGTGGCAAGTAAAAAGGTTTTCCGATTATTTCCAAACCTGTTACAAGTTGTTTAATAGTATGTACGTGATACAGTTTTTAGTACCTACAAGTGTGCTATGAATAACATTATATAAAGAAAATGAAATTATAGTTAATTTGCATTTGAACTTTAGTAGTTTTTTTTAATAAAACATAGGTACATATACTTTATGTATATATATATATATACCTATATGTCTTCACGCCTTCTCACAAGGGTCCCCGAAAGGGTAGGCGAATATGTGTAAGTAGTGCCACACCCACTTTCCGCTGGAGATATATTTTAGGTGCCAGTCCGACAGATGGTGAGTCCACCGACGTTTCTCAAAACGACTATACATACGTCTTAGAATTTCTTCTCAAACGTATGCAGGTTTCCTCTCAATGTTTTCAACTTCAAAAAACTAATTGGTACAGTCGGGATTCGAGCTTGCAATCATAGTGTTGCAGGTGACGGCTCGAACCATCCTGCCACCACGGCTTAACATTTATATGATGTAATATTTATATTATATAATATTTATATCCATAGTCCGTAAATCAGGTGATATTTTAATATTACCCTCGTAAATGTATGCTAGACCAGGATTGCAAATTGTATTGGTAAATCAATCTGCAATATTTAAAACATAACAAAGAGATGAGTTTCCTTAATAAACTTTATTCAATAGACATTTTTTCTTTATCAATCATAATCACGGAAGTATGAATTAGCCAGTTCATCACAAACCGACAACTTTCGTAATTCGGCCTTCCATTGCTCCACGCGATCTAGTTCCTGTATTTAAATGTACTTAGGTACAATATTATATATTTTATTATTTACCACTAAGTTTCACTTGGTTGAAAATAAAACTAGAACATTATCGTGGCGCTACCTACGGGATTTGTGAACAACCCTAAAAAAAATCTAAGCCTTTAGGAGTGAAGTGACATACAATACAGAAGACTCATAAACACGTTTAAAAGGGAACACAGAAGTAGGTACCTACAACCCAAACACTGAGCTAATTATCCCTTGAAATTCATTAATTTTGTGTCTGTGGAAGCACAACAATTATTTATAATATTAGTTGATTTCTGCGCAAGCCGAAGGCACGCAGCTCATTTAGGTGACATTCCATAACCAATAAAAAATTACAAGTATGAAAGCCACGCTTCTTGTCGTTCGAACTTCAATATATTAAGCAAGTAGGTACTATATGTATATCTGAATTATAGTTAAAGCCGATAAGCTTGCTTATGTAGAAGTGGAACTACTTGGCTTAAAACGTACATAAACTATGAACCGTCGTGAATTGTAGCTATGCCCGCGATTTCGTCCGCGTGGAATTTAACAAAAAAGGTTTTGTTTCTAAAATAAAAGTAGCTTAAGTTATTCCTCTTTATATCAGCTATCTGCCAGTGTGAGTCCCGTCAAAATCGGCCCAGTCGTTTCAGAGATTAGCCGAAACAATCAGACAGACAATAATTTAAAAAAAAATGTTTTGGTGTATATACCGTATATATATTCATATGCATGAAGTAAAAAGCGGTTATTTCAATATTACAAACAGACACTCCAATTTTATTTATATGTATAAATTTGTACGTGCGCTTTATAAAAAAAGTATTAAAGATAGATAATAGATTATAGATAAACGAAAATAGTTCCATACAAAAATTGCAGAAACTCTTAAATTTTTTTATGTAAAAAATGCATAGGTACTTTTATGTCTTTGGGTAAAATGGCGTGGTGACATCTTGGGCAGTTTTTATTCAAGTATTGAGTTAGAGGTTTTGAAATAAGAAAGATTATTTCTTATTTCAAAGACTAGAGGGAGGGAGACTACTCATAGCCAGAAACAAACATTCTTTTCGACTGACTTTAATCCGAAGAATTTTTAACTCTTATTTTGTTTTTTAAATCACGCATGGCTGGAAGCCTTAATTGGTACCGTATTTTATAAAAAAAACGTCAGTAAAAGTATTCTTAACGAACATCTCTATTACATTATCAAATTCTGCGGATATATATCCATCATAGGATCTTTGAATAGTAACGAAATTTGGAAATCACTAAGGTGGCAAACAAACCTACAAATGGTCTCGTGTTAAGCGCTTAATATCGACTATTGATGCTTTTGTGAGACTAATTGTTTTAAATTCTGTCAACCTTATTATCTATATTAAAAACAGATCCAGGGCATGTCTGCCTTACAAAGTAAAGATATCATGTTAGTAATCAGCAAACATAGTTGTTCCGGATAATAAACAAATATCTTGAATGTTGGAGTCGACTGTGAGACTATGGAGAAGTTAAAATATTAGCTCGAGACGTGAAATCTTGGGTTAGACATTTAGATTTTTGATACATATAAAACTAAATCAACTTTAATTTTTTTACCGTCCATCTTCGCGGTGATATGACAATTATTTAACACACACCATGATTTTCACTTCAGTAGAGAACAGATTAATAATTTATAATATTTTTAGCATCGCTGCACGGTTAGGGATGATGCTGCCTGAATTTAGCAAGTATTTTTGCCTCTAAGTTCCAAACCACAGTTTCACATTTAGTTTTTTTACAACTGAATAGTGTTTACAAGTTGCTATGGAAACGATTACCTTCCATTCTCTTATAAGTAGGTAACATTATACTTTATTATTGTAATTTATTGTAGAAAATGTATGCACTTAAAAAATATAAATGGTTCCAATTAAATATTATAAGCAGCCGAGTATATTTTTATCATAATTGAATGATATATCTTGAAAGGAAGTTAATATTCAACGCTGAAGAAATTAATTAATAGAAATAAAGATGCGAAAGACTTATTTCCATAATAATAACAAAGAAATACTTACGCTTGGACAAAATCAACTGCCAACCGTTCAACATTTTGTCAGTTTTATCTTCAACACTATCAATTAACACTATAAAGTTTTAAATGATCACTTAATAAATAAGAATATTGTCCATTGGCTGTGTTATCACTGTATTTGTAGAATATATTTTGAAATCGCGGTTCGTATTTGCAAGCGCGATTCGATCGCAGCGCACCAGTTACGCGGAGTCGTCGCGCACTCGACGCGCAGCCTACAATTAGGCGCCCGCGCTTTTGCCTCGCCCCTATATACCGCTCGAGCTCCTTCACCCAAACAACATCAAACAAATGCAGCCGTAGGATATGCAACATCCGGTTCCTGACCGCGGCGCCAACTCGTTCAAATAAAATAAGCGTGTTCAAATTATGTAATTAAGCATTGCGCGGTCAAGTTCAGGCGTGTGCTGCTTCTGCACAGATAATTAGTTAAATATAATCCCTAATTCTTTATGTATAAGATTCAGTTTTTTTTATGTAGGGTATATCCGTCCGTTGGTTGCACCGTGTAAAAAGAGTGTCAAAATCATTTGCGTGCAGTTTACGTAAACGCCCGGGGATATGTCGTTTAACGGTAGCAAGTAATAGAACAAGTGAGTTGGTAATCATGAAGACAGCCGGATCTGCGCAGTGTGAACTGGCACGCACTACACTTTCGGTGCTTTTGTTATTGTAATTTTGAGTTAACATTCAAAGCCCTCGTATGCGTTCATATTCTAGAAATTGCATTTGGAACGTCAACTATTACGCAATTTTGAGCTTCAATCAATCACGCTAATGACGTGAGCACAAAAAACCAACGTAAAATGTAGTATAACGAATTATAACCTTATACAGGCTGCTACTTTCAATACAAAAATTTTCATGCATAATCCTTGTTTCAGATAGATAAAATCAAAGTCCCATAAGCCCGTCTGAACATAACATACATATCAAATCGCAGGAAGATTAATTTAATAAAAAGAACCGCAGTAGACTGGCCATCTGTCACATCGGTATTCAAATATTGACGTCGAAATATTAAACTTCTACAGCCACAGCCATGTCTTGTTGCGAACTAGAGAACTTCGGGGACCCTTGCAGGAATGGGTGCATATAGAAAATTTTATAGACGATCGTAGAACAACCTATAGAATGTATTTGATTTGATAATAACAACCGTATTTCGATATTCAGTGAACTTAAATTAAATCTGAAAGTAGATGCAACGTGCACATCATACAATTTCATAATTTAAACTTTTTTTATTCGTACCAAGAATATATTGCTCAAGTGATTAAAAGAGTTACGGCTTTTAGGTACAAATAGGCTTCGCTATGACACCATACTTGCGTGCATAACCTATTAATAATACAGCTCATGCAAATTGCAATAGCGAGCATTAAGTCACAACGTAACGTGTACCTTTCTTCGGTCTTTATATCTCATGTAACTACTACGCGCTAGAAATGCTAACACCAATGTTAATGTACATCATTATAACTATGGTATTTAGTTATATAACAGAGCATTACTGCATTTCTAAGAGAAGTTGTCTTAGAGAAATACTGCCAACTTACAGAAGTTTGCAGCAAAATGGTGCTGTTTTCTTGTGGTGAGTATAATTTCTAGAAGAAGGTTGTGTTAGTATCACGTGATATCATACGCCTCTTATTCTTAATACTCAACAATACTTCCATTAGCCTTGGTACTAAGCATTAGTCCACGTTAGGTAACTGTTTACCATCTGACAGACCGAATATTAGTATGCTGTTACTTGCTACCATTGACCTATTGATGTAATATTAAAGTTTTGTTAGTCTATAATCAGAAGTCTCACAATTTTGTGCGCAAGTGATATTTAAACGTCGTCTGTCCCTTTTGCTCATAATAAAGCTTTTAATAAAGAGGCTTTTTTGCTTATAATAAAGAGGGTAATAGCAAGTCATAGTAAAGTAATTGTTAGTAATTGGTAGTAAAAGTTCCCGCAACACACGCCGCGATAACAATTAAACAAAAAGCGAACCCCTGTACTGCGATCGGTAGTTACTCACTAGCTGCCAAAGAGTGGCTCAAGCCGGTGGACCTGAATGAATGAATATTCATGGAATTAATGTTTATTGAGCAAAACGTTTTACACAGTACGAAAATATTCCCACAGGAGTAGTAATTATGATGAAAATAAATTATGAAAGGAAGCTCCCGAAAGATATTCGAATAAATTCGAATGGGGTATCACATGAATTGAAAAATACATAATGGAACGCGGGTAAAACACAGCGAGTCGCATAGTAATAAAATGTTGAAACAATACTGCCAACGTGATGGGTGACTCATCAAATCATTATCCAAAGCAGTCGGTTTCAGTAAAAGCCGTCACATAAATATTGATTTAACAATTCTACGTCATTTTAATGATAAATTACCACTTCTTTACTCATTTAAGCATAACATGATATTGGTCCCCACAGTTACTTAAGTAGAAGCATGAATAATAAATAAATAAGTATCAATGTACCAAACGGACACTGCAAAATATATAATGTTTATAAATAAAAAATATTTTTTTTTTTATTATTCTTGCATATCTGCAATCTCTGCAATCTCAATATCTGTAAGAAGCCGTGGTGTGGTGGCCGAGTAGTTCGAACAGTTGCGTGCGACGCAAAGGTCGCAAGTTCGAATCTCGACTGTACTAATGAGTTTTTCTGAACTTAAGTACAGTGATTAGTCACACCACGAGCTTTACGGTGAAGGAAAACATCGAGAGGAAACCTGCATACGTCTGAGAAGAAATTCAAAATATGTGATAGTCGTGCTTGAGTAACATGGACTCGCCATCTGTCACGTTGGCACCTAATATACCTCTGGCGGAAAGTGGGTGTGTGGGTATTACCTATACACCTCTGCCTACCTCTTCGGGAACTTGTGGGAAGGCATGAGGATATTATTATTATTTATTATTATAGTGAATATAACTATAAATATTGCGGAGAATAATAAATTAAGAATAATAGTTCGTTTCTTCGATAGCGTGTATTGACGTCTTTATTTTGACGTTTACGCGTACCTACACCACGCAGCAGAAAAATTCAAGATATAAACAATATTTACATACTAATGCGTAAATTCTCTCTGAAATGATGTAGTTGTAAACAGATATATAATGGAATCTTATAGATCTGGTCAAAATAGATAAGATGTATTTAACTTAAATTAATTACATTATGCACAGACTTGCACTGTTTACATCTATACTATTAAATAAAATTGGAGTGTTTGTTTGTAATATTAAAATAACCGGTTTTTACTAAATGCTTATGGATGTATATAAACCAAAAAACTTTTTACGATTTTGTCTGTTTGGTTCGGCTAATCTCTGAAACTGCGGGACTGATTTTGACGGGAATTTCACTGACAGATAGCTGATGTAAGGAGTACCTTGGGCTACTTTTATTTTAAGAAACTGAATAGCAAACTTTCGTTAAATTCTACGCGGACGAAGTCGCGGGCAAATCTAGCAGACTTAATTACGTCCTACTCTCTCTCTGCCTACCCCGTGAGGGACTGGGCATAATGATATTTATATGTATACTACAGATATGCAGACCCGGCCACGCGTTGCTGGGCTAAGGTTTTTTTTATATTACATTGTAAATAAATAAATAATTACTCGATTCAGTCCACAGATATCGCCATCTTTTAGAATCGTTTGCAGCTAACAGATAATTGTGACTTTCAAATAATAGACAAATAATTTTTAATAAAATAAAATTGTGACTATAAATTAAGATGTAAGCTGCCCTATCTTTAAAGGTGGATCAAACTGCACACGGTGTGCAAATTTGATTGAAATCGGTTTAATAATTCAGGTGTCAATCGCGGACTAACAACGTGACGCGTAATTTATATATATTAAGAAGATGTACGTAATACGTCGTATCTTAAAACTATTTACTTTATATAGTGCGTTTTATTTAGATATCACTCGCTGTTAATTTGACTTAAAATCGAATCCAATAATAATACGTACAAGATTACGTAATCATTTTATTGACAATGAAAAAGAATATCAATCGTCAATTAGCTCTGAATAATGTGTTGCCCCAAAAGCACATAATTCTGGAAGAGATCCATAGAAATTTTACATACATACATACATACATATCATCACGCCAAGTCCCTAACGGGGTAGGCAGAGAGTATAGAGCGCCAGTTCTCTCTAGACTTACATACCTATTTCGCTTCGTCCACATTCATCAGTCTCTTCATACATGCTCGTCGGTTTCGAGTACTCTTAACGTTCCCGTCCTTCAGGGTCCGATCTATTTGATCCAGGTAGTTGGAACGTGGCCTTCCTCTGCCTCTTCTTGCACACACTTTTGCTTTGTATATCTGTTTCGTCAATCTTTCTTCCCTCATCCTTTCTATGTGTCCAAACCAACGTAACATGCCTTTCTTCATCTTTACAATCACGCCCTCATTCACGCCAGTTGATTTGCGAATCTCTTCATTGCGGATTCGATCTAATATCGTGACGCCGCATATTTTCCGAAGAGATCGCATCTCGACTGCATTCAAGCTATTTTCATACTTCCTCTGACATACCCAGGATTCGCTGCCATACAATAAGGTAGGTACCAATATCGCGTTGTGGACAGCAACTCGAGCATTCTTGCTCAGACTTTTACTGCCCATCAACGCCGACATGGAAATTTAGAAACACATAGAAATTTTAAAATCTTAATTTTTTCGAGATACACTCTGAAATGAAAATAACTCGATTCCGTCATGCTTTAGGCGTTTATGCTTACTTAAATCGCGACAAGAGAACGAATTTAATTTGACCTTCCTCAGTTATGCCTATCCCGGGGTATTATATATATCTTGTCTAACTGTAAAGCGTATAATTTTACAAGCACATAAATGTAACGGTAACCGCTTACCAATGGGCTGTTTACAACCTATTGAGTACTGGTATACTGACCTGCTTACCTATTGCTTTAATGGTGACTTGTCTTTGTTATCTTATGGCCGAATTTTTAAAGGTCTCAATCATAGTCGCCTACATAAGAATGATCTCATGTTCTGTCATGATTCATCATTTCACGGTACTGTTGTTAGAAAGATAATTAGTTTTCTGAAGAGTAAATATTGCTTATTATGCTTCATTTTATCAACAGTGTGTAAACGTATTTTAATGGTTGTTCGTGTTAATGTTAAATATGTCGGATAAAGTAAAAAGTTCTCAGATCTGCAAATCGAATAAGATATTTCGATCGTTAGTTAAAATTTTGAGATTAAGTTGATAAAGTGATAAAGTTTTAATGATCTACATTACTGTATTTATCTTTATATATATAATTCTATTGTACATGAGTATGTCACTGAACTCCTACTAAACGGCGGGACCGATTTGAATGAAATTTTCTGTGTGTCTTTCGGTGGATTCGAGCATGGTTTAGATTCACAATTGGACCCGATAAGAGGCGCCACTAGGCCCGTGGCTTTTAATTTTTCACCCAAGTGAAGCTGGGAAAGACAACGAGTACATATATAATATATTCTCAAGCCTTCCCACAAGGGTCCCAAACGGTCATATCACATATTGATAGTCTGGCAAAAAATGGACCTAAGCATTACTAGTTGTGTTTACTTCAAACCAATTGTACTCAACACAGACTCGTTCAAGATACCGTGTTTACTCAAGTTGGATAAACATTATAATTTTTTTATATTTCTGAGAAAGCACGCATAAATTAATATAAATAATTTGCTACCAAACCACATTGTTGACATTCGCTGATATTGTGCCTCTTCAGCCGATGGATTTGTATTTAGCTTAGAGTATCCGCCACTACACAAACGTGTTTACGACTGCTCGCTTTGAAACCATTATTTGCTTAACATTTAGTTTGAATTTCATCCGTATAAGCTGCTTCAACTAATCCGCATTCCGATAAGTTATATGGAAAATTTGAGTATGTTAATAATTTGTGTTGTGTATTTGTGAATCACGACACAGTTTTTAACTTCTGCGGATTTTTGTGCCAAAACAATGTTGCCTACCAATATTTTTTTTATTATTATGAAAAATATATATATCTATATAATATAATATATACAATCTATAAAAAGTCTCCTTATATATAATTTAGCTATGCCTCGTGGACCAAAGTCTCACAGGTACGCAAAGAGAACAAAACACCAAATGAGAAATTTACAGATCTCTTTCGCTTCTTCCTCATTCATCAGTCACTTCATACATGCTTGTCGGCTTCCTGTGCACGTTACCACTGGAACGTGATCTACCCCTGCCTCTTCTTCCAGAGTTAGATAAGAATGTAGTGCAGTGCAAATTCTCTGAGAGAAATATATTTCAGCCTGATTCTCATAAGAGGCCTCGAATAAACGATGCGAGACCTCTTTGATTAGGTTGCGTACTTCTTAACTCCTAGGTTCCAGAGTTCCTCAATCGGCGAAAATATAAAAACAGACTCGATACAAGTAGTTACATTTACTATGGAATTGTATTGCTCTTCTTCTATACTCCTTTCTGTACTAGGCGGCGATATTAAAAGCTTTCTGTTAACGCGTTAGTACAAAGGCACGTCGTTTGGAATAGATTGACGGATTTTGTAAATACTTAACAAAAAAAAATTAAGCCTATCTAGGAAGTAGGTTTTACTGTGTCCTCGGCATCAATTACGTATCTATTAGTTGAAGAATATAATTATTGTACCGATAGATGGCTAAGCCAGGGTCGACGCAGCGACCTTGCTGCTGCGTCACTGAAAGGAAATCGAGAGACAATCAGCTATTCCAGTAACTATTGTTAAGACACTCGGCCGTTGCAAAATTCGTATAATCACCACAATTCAATATCGATGTACAAAAAAGTAATTCGGTCAGTCTGTCCATTTCGTTGCGTTGCCACATTGCAGTGGTCGATGCCCAGATGACAATGTGTCGTTCACCTTGTCTGGGTGTTGAATAATTTGCATTAACTTTGCGCAGTCATTCGCTTTAAAACTATTTCCCAAAACCAATATTTTGTATACAATCCGATGCGCAAGAAAAAAATATGACTGCTAGTCGTTGTAGTTATGTTGTTAAAATAATGTAATGAGACGACGATACACAAAATTATACTGGTATGTCCCGCTTGTATCATTGATACTTCTGGCATTGCTAGTGAACCTATACAGGGCCCGTTTTTCAGCAGCAGTCCTGTCGTTTATAACGATATTTGAAAAGCTACATTACAAATATTTTTGCATGAATTCCAAATCAGTACATTAAGAGGACAAATAAATCACGTTCTTGAACATTATATATAGTTCTCATTGTATTTAAGTAGTATAACAGTAGTAATTTAATATGCCCATCTAAGTGACAGTATAAAGCTCGGTTAATTCGTTATATACGAGTTGTATATTAATTTATTTGTGCGATTGGATATTGTTAAGGATAAAGACGAATAGTATTAGACAAAAATCCTGTATGAAGTGCCTGCTATGAATTGGAAAATTTTGTAGCCCATTTTTTTATTGGCTTAGCCTGCAGATGTTATTGTCAAAAGTGATTTGCTTTAATAGAGTACATGGAGATACGAAATATCTCTTTCTCTCTCATAAATATCTGTCAGCTAAATTATATCTCTGGCGGATTGTGGTTGTGTGGGTACTACCTACCTACCGAAGGCGTGAGGATATATATGTTTTTGCCAAAATCTATTGTTTGGGCCCCTCATTGTGGAAGCCCCGGGGCCGTCGTCCTCGGTTGTCCTCCTCTTAATACGGCCACAATACGTTGTGCTACGACTCCAATTAAATAAGTAGTGTATAATTAGAATAACATTGTTAACTTAAGGATTAAATGTTCTAAAGAAACTATTGTTTATCAAATAATTGACATCCAAAGTTGTTAACATTCGGCCTAAGTTCATGTAATAAATATAAAACCCATTATAATTCTTCTTTCTTTTGCCTGGCCTTTTTCCCATAACCCATATAATATAACCCATATAATAAAACCCATTATAAGGTATGTACCTAAATATTTTTCTCAGGTCATAAAAGGTAACTGACCTGACCCTGATAGTAGCTATACGAGCTGAAATAAAAAAAATTTAAGATCGAGCTGGCCACATATAAGACCAGGGTTCGAGCGCTACGTATTTCTTAGTTCAGGTTTATAAATAACATAAATTTAATTCAAAGATTTGAGATTCGAAGAGAGAATTTAAGATTAGCATGCAAAATATTTCATTTATATATAAAAAATATGTAAAATGGACATAATACATTTCAATAATAGCATAAATTATATTTTTTTACAAAATAAATAAACAGTTGTAAATCTAATTACATATAGATAAAATATATGTTCCAAATCGGTATATATAGTGCCATCCAAGAAGACGCGCCCCACTATTCTTCCATATAGTTAATAGTGTAAGTGTGCAACCTTCAACTAATGTTTGAGTATTATCGGTACACACTGATTACCCATGACTGCACACGCACACTACAATTAATAGATTCGGGTCATACTCCCCGCATCCCGCGACCCTCTCGACTAGAAATTGGTGGATGGCACTGTCTATACCTTGGCACGTTGTCCCAAGAAGTCTTCACAGTTGCTTATTTTAATTGTGCTTTAGTCATACATCCTAGTTTCATAATTTTTGAGGATTTCATGCGGAAATGGTGGTACTTTTGAAATAAGGGTAATGGGCTTGAACATAGGCTTCCGTTCTAGTTATTTGACCACGGAACGCTGAAAACATATTCTAACGTGTTAATACTATTACGAAAGTCCCATAGACGTAATAACAACTAGAAACGCTCATAAATCCTTGTAAGAGTTAGGGTATTTCTGTAAACATTTTACAATCAACAATGACCTTGCCATTGTGAGGCCACGTGATAGACGTAAGACATGCTACTTGCACCTAATGGTTATGAATATTGAAAGACTAGAAAGCTATTTTCACGAAAACCTCCATCCGTTTAAAAATAAACTGAATGATGTAAAGACGTTACAGAAGGACTGTCACCACCAATGTATCACTTTGGCACATAAAATATACGTAAGACGAAATGAGTTTGGTATAAAACTTAGATCGACCCCAATATATACATTGTGGCAAATCGCAATATTTATAAAAAAAACCACTGGTTTAGATTGATCATGGATAGAGAAAATTAGATCTTCAAGAATGTATCTAATAGAATTTGAAGGGGAGTCCCTCATATAAACGATTCTAGAAATTGTTTCTAACGACAAAGAGTTAACAATTATTGTTATTGTTATATTTTCCTTTACGGTTAAATAACGTTCTTTACGCATAACGAATTATCTTCAAGTTATTTTAATATCCTGTTGTTTCCACTCTCCACACAACTGTATTTTACTAGTTTTCTAAAGAGAATTATAATAAATATATCTATTAATTATTCTTGAAATATCGAAAAAAAAAATGTATCTGTATTTGCAACTTTTTTTTTTTTGATGATTTGAAAGGTCAAAAGTTTTGATCTCTATTTTGGATTGCAGTTCGGGGAGTTGTATCAGTAATAGAAAAAGTCCCTAATCAATCAATCAATGGCAATCAAAATCTCAATACGATATACAGCGTAAGTTCCTCGTGCTTTCAGATTGACTTCAGTTAAGTAGATATTAGAAATGGCATGGTCATTGTCAGTTTTATCTATTACTAATTGTGATGTTATTGGATTTCCAATTTAATTTGAAGAATTAAAGTTAATTAATACGTTTTAATTCTCTAGGATCATATCAACGTAGCCATTATCGTACACAGCTTAGTACAAATGGTTATTATATAACACTTACCTCCTGTACCGATCTACCACGTAACTAGAAGTCTTTTTTGAAACGCACAATGCGTCGTTAATTTGCTATTTTCTTTATCTTTGGCATATTCCAAGGTTACAATACAATAGGCCCATGAAGTCACGGAAACGAAACGTTAGTGCTACAGTTAGTTTAATTTAGTTCGTAGGTTTGGTATCGTATACGTCATGCATAAGGTGCTGATTCATAGGAGCATGGGGCATAGGTTAAATATAATAAAAAAAACGCATAAAACACTAGTATTTATTTATGCTGGCATGAAGAACATCAGTGTTTAATACAACTCACAGTTGGTTCCCTCAGGAGTATACGGGGGTGCAAAAACACCCTATTTCCACTGGAGGTATACTTAAGTGTCAACGAGCTGATGGCGAGTCCATTGCCGCTATTGTGAATGTCTTCTCAAATATTTGCAACGTTCTAGCAATGTTTACCTGCGACGTAAATTGGTATGACATATCACGGTTTCAAGATCAGTTAAAAACTTGTGCTCCGCTGCTCCGGAGCCCAAACTTGCAATCTTAACTTCACAAGTGACTAATCAAGCCACTCGGTCACGACGGCTCTTAATTGAATATAATTCATATGATGATTATAATATTATCACAACGCAGCGTCCAGGTAATTTCCCTGTAGTTAAAAACACGGTAAAAGTTTACTCGCTGCTTGTAAATTGCTGCAATAAATTATCAGCCTGCACATTTTACACAACACAGCAAATTTTATATCTTCTTGGAAGTTTGGTCTCAGACAAGTAACTGTAGCTGCGAAAGATTATAAATCCATTTATAGAATTCTACAAATTTATAGATTCGAAAACATTGGAGCATGTGGACGACTGAACGGATTAATTTTGGTACAGCGACTACTAGCTGGATTAAGTCCGACGTTTTATAAAGGTTATGTTATTATGTATATTCCAGAATAAAAATCTACTATGAAATTAAATTTGACGCGGGTGAAAATTTTATTTAACAGAAAATGCAATAAAAAGGATGACTTTGATAAAAATTACGGCACATCTAAGTCTATAAACCGCAGGTACTGTTTCGAACTACTTCTAAAAACTCGAGATGCATTGAAATACTGCTATGCGTATTATCATACAATTGGTAAATAGGTATAAGGATAATATAATAATATAAATAATAATAATATATCCTCACGCCTTCCCACAAGGGTCCCCGAAGGGGTAGGCAGAGGTGTATAGGTAATACCCACACACCCACTTTCCGCCAGAGGTATATTAGGTGCCAACGTGACAGATGGCGAGTCCATCGCCGTTACTCAAGCACGACTATACGCCTTTGAATTTCTTCTCAGACGTATGCGGGTTTCCTCTCGATGTTTTCCTTCACCGTAAAGCTCGTGGTGTGACTAATCACTGTACTTAAGTTCAGAAAAACTCATTGGTACAGTCGGGATTCGAACTTGCGACCTTTGCGTCGCAGGCAACTGCTCGAACCACTCGGCCACCACGGCTCTTATGTATAAGGATATAATATAAATAATAACATGCCTGGGACTATAACGTTAATTTGAACTTCAACTGTTTATTTTCAATGTCGCCCCAAATGTGCCATGTTAATTATAAGTTTGAAAGAAGAAGAAGAAAATATATTGAAAGAAGGATAACTGCCGGAAATAAGGTGAATGGAGCCATATCGGCGTTGATGGGCAGTAAAAGTCTGAGCAAGAATGCTCGAGTTGCTGTCCACAACGCGATATATGTCAGAGGAAGTATGAAAATAGCTTGAATGCAGTTGAGATGCGATCTCTTCGAAAAATGTACGGACTAACGATATTAGATCGAATCCGCAATGAAGAGATTCGCAAATCAACTGGCGTGAATGAGGGCGTGATTGTAAAGCTGAAGAAAGGCATGTTACGTTAGTTTAGACACATAGAAAGGATGTGAGACTTCATAGAGTGTCACTAGTAGTAATGATCAAACCTAATTCATCGCTTTTAGTCGAAGTAGATTGGGCTCAGTACCTTGTGACCTCTCTTGCGACATCACTCTTAATTGCAAAGTGATTCGGCAAGTTCGGATCAAACTAGTTTGGAGGGTAAAAAGTAATTACTTGCACTATAATCGGTTATGATCGGAACGCGTAAAGGACTTTTAAAGTAATTTTTTATATAAAAAATTTTTAAGTAACTTAAAAAACAATAGTGTCTAGTAGCAATTGATCTTGACCTCGCTAGTTAATGAGAATCCTTTATATGTAGTTATTGCGGTTCACGCTTAACTGATTCATGTTTTGGCATCTCCTGAGTAATGTGTATGAATTGTTTTAGAAAACCACGGTGGCTGAGTGTTTTGAGTAAGTAATTGAAATGCGAGGATTGCAAGTTTTAATGCCGACAATGAGTTTTTTCGGAGGTTATATACAGTGATTAATGACACCACGAGCTCTACGGTGAAGTAAAACATCGAAAGAAACCTGCATAGGTTTGAAAAGAAATTTCAAAGACGTATGTATAGTCGTGCTTGAGAAACAGCATCGGACTCTCATCTGTCAAGTTGTAACCTAAATAACACCCTTTACCCAAAAAACAGAGCTCTCACAAAGGTCCCTAAATGTTACCCTTTAGAGAAGTGGGAAGGCATAAAACATCAATATATATATATATATATCGTATTAACTAGAGATGCACTAGTAATCAAGTAATAAAATGTGGGGTTGGCATATACGCATAGTAATGTCAAAGGCGAGGCGCGGCAGACTGCCTGGCTACTGCGACCACCTCAGAAATACCTAACTGCATATATCCCTTCTATCTTGTTAGGGAGAGTTCACATACATCAGAATTCAAATAATCAATTATTTATTAATTCTGAATATTTTATTTATTTTATTTTATTAGGAAAACATACAGTTACATCTAATCTAAATTTACATAAACTATATTTAAGTTACAACCATTAACATGTTTTCGCAGTTATATAACAAAAGTAAGCTTGTTTAAGGTAGGCTATTTCTTATATGTATATATATCTAAATACCATCATGACAAACGAGAACCAAGATCTAGTCAGAGTCCTTTTAAACACATCTGCTTTAGAATTAAATAAGATATGAGACAATTTTATCTCACAAATATGTTTTAGAAGATCATGCAGAAGTGAAGTTTGTTCTGAGATTCTATGGAGGCAATAACAAACATTAAACTGTAGGAAACTTAGTACGATAGTTGTATTAAATATTAAAATTTGATGTAATGGTAAGTGACCCTAACTTATACACCCTACCACCCTAGCAATACCTGAGGTAGTAGTCACTCATGCTGACAATATACTGGATAGAGTAGTTGGGCTAGCAGTATAAAGAAGGAAATTGGAACGCCTGATGCTAACATAAACATTTTGGAGTTCTAGAAACCTTACCGCAGGAACACATTTAATAGCACTGATATTTGGTTACTATCTTGTGTATGAGTGTATACATTTAAAACATGTGTAGTCTCATAATATCTGTATTTATTTTACTAAAGTTATTCATTATCCAAGAATAATGTATATATATATGATTGTATATATATTATTCATTGCAATGTTTTCTTTTGGGTACAGGCGGACACAGGTCATAAGCAATTTTATTATAATTGTATTTTCTTCTTTCAATCATTATTAGGCAATTTGGTTTGGTGCTGTAATGTGTATAAATCTCTTTAAAGTACGGTAGGTACTTTAAAGAGATTTATACACATTAGAGATTTATACTAGACCTACGAGCCCATTCGAGCAAGTTTTTATTGCCAGGAGCGCACAGAGTTGTAGCTAGACCAGCTTGCTGATTTCAAACATCCAGTATTTCTACAAATGGCGAAAGGAATTTATAGTAGGTACACATGTGGAATTTAATCAATACCTTTCGGGTAATGACTTAGGTACTTCTCCTCAAATGTGTGGCATTGGCTAATTTAAAATTTTCAATCGAATCTTATAACTTCCACTTAATAAAAATACAATATAGATCCTGATAAATACTGAATACTTAACGATTTCTGAATAATAATCAACATATGACTTAAAACTTTCTATCTTAATTTAAATTGGCTGAATATCTCCCTTAAAAAAAAGATTGACGAGACTGATATACAAAGCGAAAGTGTGTGCAAGAACAGGCAGACGAAGACCACGTTGCAACTACCTAGATAAAATCGATCGGACGCTTAAGGTCGGGAACGTTAAGAGTTCTTAAAAATGGCGAGCATGTATGAAGAGACTGATGGTGATGTGGAAGAAGCGAAAGAGGTATGTAAGTCTCTACTCTCTCTGCCTAGCCCGTTAGGAACCTACCTTTACATATTCAACATTCCTTGTTATTTGCGTTACCTTCGTCACCTTTCCATCGTAGGAAACGACTTATCACATGACTCTAAAGTGAGTGTACGTTAGTAAAGTTCTAATAAAATAGAATATTAATAAGAAATGACAGTGACCATTATTACTGTGACTTTTGATACATAATTTGACTGGTACCATTCGGTGCTGACATAAAAACAGTTTCCGTATTCTAAAATTAAAGTTCGATTTAGTTCGTTCGTCGTCCCTCAATGCGTTTGGGTAGGGAAAAAATACTTGTATTTAAATAAACTCAGTCCGTGATGTCCATTGAAGAGCACTTAGGAACGATTTCTTTAGCACAAATCAATATTGACTGTATTGAGTACCTACCTAATAACGGATCGCTTCGAGTTGTTGTTGTTAGTGACTTAAAAGGAACTCTTTAAAAAACTAAGAATTGCCATATTTACAGATTAAATATTTGTCCTGAATCCAGGAGCATGCCAAAGAAGCTTCTTAAGTTTTAAATTGTATTTTTTAATAAATACAGTTAAAACTGTGAATCTGTGTAAGCAAGTACGTACAAATTATCATGCCGATTCCCTCTATGAGGGAGTAGGCAAAGAGTGTATGAACGTCAGTTCGCTTTAGACTTCCAGATCGCTCACTTGTCCTTACGTGTTAAATGGTAAGTTTGTCGCCATCTTTTTATCTCGGCAAAATCTCAGCCGGCCATCCCACAAGGGTCCCCGAAGGGGTAGGCAGAGGTGTATAGCTAATACCCACACCCACTTTCCGCCAGAGATATATTTTAGGTGCCTACATGACAGATGGCGAGTCCCTCGCCGTTACTCAAGCACGACTATAGATAGGACTTTGAATTACTTCTCAAACGTATGCAGGTTTCCTCTCGATGTTTAAAGGCAAAATATAACGAACAATAAAAAAAAAATTTCCAGCAATATTAGAACTCAGGACCGTCGCAACTAAGGAGGCGTTTCACCGTTTCTCACGGATATTTGCTTTGTTATCATAATTTAATATGAACGAATACGTATTTATATATCTGTACTCCAATATTTAAACATGACGAATAAACATTAACCTAATGTTAATTGCAAACAAACCGAAGAACGTAGGAAATTTTTCTCAAGAACCGTTTTCCATACATTTTTTATCAGGTTATTAATGCGTGTTTCTTTGCAAATTAAGCACAAATTATCTCTGGAGTAATTGACCCGATAAGAAATCTTTCAATTATTACAGATGAAAAATCGATCTTGGTATAGTCGTAGTTTGAACTGGTAATAATTGCATTGCAGACGACCAGAACCACTCGGCCATACAGTTTTTATATATTTATGTATAACAGCAGTAACACTATGATACATAAAAGTGTGTGGTACGCGCCTATAGGCGGTAGATACCGCTTGCCATCGGGGGGGCCGAATACTTATTTGTCACTTTAGTAGAATAAAGAAACACACTTCCATAAACTGTACACGCTATTTCCATAAACTAAGTTTTTTTTTTCATTGACATTACTTTGTTAGCCAAGTTACAACTGAGCAGTTTTATATGCCAGCGTTACTCATTTATCCAATTATTGTCGAAAATTTCAACCGGACACAAAAACTGTTACCTACATTATTATAATAAAAATCTGTTATGCAAGAGATCTACTGTACAGGCGACTCTAAGTAACTTTTGCTATCTTCATGGCCACGCGACAATTTACCTAACCACCGATCAACTATTCACGTTTTGCGCCAATTTTACAATCGACAAATTTCCCTTTATAATGCTTGAAGAAAATGTATGTCAATGTATTATGTCAAAGATATGCAGTTCTTTATATATACATATATTTATATATATATTTAAAATATACGACTCTATGTTATATCTACCAAAGTGACAACTAGCAGTTATCGAGAATAGTATTTAAATTATTCAAAGATGAACAAAACATGATACAATAGATATTATAATCATGTTATCCTATTCCTTCAGCAAAAAAATATCTATCCCGCTCAGATGAAAGCTTGCCATGCTCGGAATTTTGGACCCGATTGCCAGTTAAAATTTGGCTTGGCTATTCATTATCCTAGTGAATCGTGTTAAAATTTGAATTATGTCAATATTGCTTTAATTAATTTGTGTCAATTTGCACTTGCTGGCTAGTTATGAAAGTATGTGTGTCCACATGCGGATGGGTGTATGGGCGAGTATGAGACTTAAGAGTTCTTAAGGTATTTTTTAGATTTCCACATAGGGTGCAGAATTTGTAACGAAAGTGAAACTTACGTTAATTAGTTAATTGAAGTTTTCAATAAAGTCGCCAGAATTGTGGAGAAGCGTTACATTACGTGAATGCTGTTGTATGTATCTTTTGATTTATATTCAATTGACAACCTAATGATCTATAATAGCATTGAGTCGATAGTGCCAAGTAAAGATAGAAATTTTCCTACTAATGACACCAATGGCATTTTCGTTGTAGAAGCGTTATAGTTTAATACATACAGAGTCCTATCGTTGGTCATACTATGTATTAAAGTTTTTGTATGTCTAATAAATCTTTGTGATTATGCTTAGTTCAGGTCTAAGGCCATTTGCGTGGAACCGTTCCTAGGTATTAGTATTATTATCATAAAAACGGCCGTGGCTGTGCCATTTGTGTGCATGTATGCAAAAAGGTAGAGGATGGTAATATCACTTGTTAGCGAAAAAAGAACCCGGACTTTAAACTTCGCGTCCAGAAGATCTGATTACGCGATCTGTCGAATATTTGTAAATATAAGATCTATTGCTAATTTGGTATCACTAAATCAGTGTAGCTTATTGTCAACTTTAAATAGGACTTAGAAACAGCGAAGATAAATTAACATTCCATCGCCGCAAGTCTCCTAATGAGGCAGCGTGAGGAAAGTGCATTAACATTTACTTAACGCCTACAAAGTAATAGTTTTTATCTCCAAGTTAAGGTCAGCATTCAATGCGGTTGTCACAGCGTGTGGTTTGCACATTTAGCCAAAATATCGTAACTATCTAATAAATTTAATTTTGTAGCGTGCCAATTAGATTCGCGTGTTATATATATAATGTTTGTTACGATTCTATTCATTGACAGATTATGGCACTTTGTGTGAGAGAAGAGAAGTAAGGAGTAAGAACAGAGAGGAATCTCCTCTACAAAATTATAGTGTCTACTTTGTAGAAACGAAAGGCATATTGCCATACTTGTTTGATGTATTACTAAAACTCTATAAGGAATCGATGTGCTACCGGAGAGTGATCCTTTCCCTTATGCAGAAAAGATAGCTACTCAACCCAAAATATTGCAACCCATGAGTGTTTCCTGAGGTATTACTAACGCCTATAGGCTGTAGTCACCGTTTGCCATCAGACAAGTCCTTGTATGGAATGTTTGTAGAATAAAAGAACTTTCTCTAGATGTCTCAACCTGCTTCATACATTCTTGTAGTAAACTGCAAGAAATAGTAAAAAATACATAAATATTATCACGCTGAGTCCCTAACGGGGTAGGCAGAGAGTATAGAGCGCCAGTTCTCTCTAGACTTACATACTTCGTTCGCTTCGTCCACATTCATCAGTCTCTTCATACATACTCGTCTGTTTCGAGTACTCTTGACGTTCTCGTCCTTAGTAAAACATTAGCATGAGATACTTAAAATCAAATCAAAATCAAAATCTTTTTATTTCACATAGGCCCAGGTGGGCACTTATAAAACGTCGAAAAAGAAGCACGGTTCGGGTTGGTCGCTTCCATGGAGAAGAACCGGCAAGAAACTCCATGGTTTCTCTTTTCAAATCATTAGGCATATACAATAACAATATTTTTTCGTTACAGCAATAGTACCCAAGTATGGTATAATTATTTATTATAATTAAGATATAATTTGCATTCAAATATTGTTTATTATTCGATTCAGGACTGTATATTAAACCTATCAAGTAATTATTTATGTAGAGTAGGTGGCCAAGTCGATACTGGGTTACTGCCCTTGCGTATCGTATCGTGGAATTTTTCGCGTGGCACACTTCGCTTCTAACCATCGGATTTTATCTCCATTTGCGTCTCTTTGCAAGCACATTTTCCATTACAATACTTCATGTATTGTATTATTGCAAGTTAGTCTAAAGAATACGTCTAAGAAAAAAGTCTACATACGTCTGAGAAGCTGAGGCTGAGACTGACAGTTTCAACACTTTTAGAAAAAGGACCCTCTTATATTTACAGACCTAGGCAATAGCAATCGACCGTCAGACAGTGGTCTATTGCTATCATCACTCACGATTGAGAGAGTGACATTTAATAAACACATTGATTTCTTATATCATGTTGAAGATAAATTATGTTATCATAAAATAATGAATTATGTCTATTAATTTAGAAATAAAAAATTTCATAAAAAAAAATTATGCCGACTCGGAATACTACCAGCATAGCCAAGCAGGACAGTCATGCTTTTTCTTCAGTATTCGTCCAGATCTCTTGTCATGAGAGTCTTCAATTGGACAAGACCTCTATAAAACGATGGTAAGCTGTTGAACCCCAAAGTTTCAACAACAACGCCGCTAATATGTAATCTGACCCGAGACGTGCGGTGCTTAAGGCAACATTACGCGTGTTATATGTTATACTAAAGCCTTTCTAGAGAAATGGACAATCCAACACAGAAATAATTTTTCAATTCCAACCAGTAGTTCCTGAGATTAGCGCGTTCAAACAAACAAACAAACTCTTCAGCTTTATAATATTAGTATAGAGTATAGATTGATCACCTTCTCATAAGTGCAGCCACGGTCTGTTCATATTTCGATGTTTTCGCTTTTGTTAGAAGGAGAGTAATTAATAGATACAGATGTTATTGAGTGTTAGATGATCAGGGACTTGTCACGTCGTGCAATTTCCAACCTGATACAGGATTGGGACAAATATATTTGGCGTATTCAAATCTGACACAATCGGACTTAAATATGGTTGTAATAGAGATTATGTATGGGATCAGGGAATGTAATGGAAATCTAAAGCCGCTTTATATAACACTGATGAGTACCTTCCACTATTCTATATTAATGTAATAAATACATATAAACAGTATAAATACTACCTAGTATTTTTTTTAACAAAATATATAGCTATTACCTACGACATTGTATATAATGTAGTGAACTAAACATGAGTAGGAGTGAATGCACGTACCTTTGGTAGAAAGTGTACCCGGGGAGCCTCTCAACAATGGCGTCCATTCCGACGCTGACACGCCACGTTTGTTCAAAGCAACCGTACCCAAAGCATTACTACTCAATAGTTTTGCAAACACGTTCATCTTTAACGTTTTCTTATTCGCGCCGTCTTCTACGAAAACGCTATTTTATAAAATTAAGAGATAGAGTCCACATCCCACTGTCGATCGCAGCACTGTGAGAAATTCAGTGGAAATTATATAATGTAATTGTTATTGTGTATATTTATTTACTGATAACTCCAAGTACAAATAATGTGGGTGATTCTTTCAATTTAACAAAAATATACTCGTGTCCATTAAGTAAATATATTTTATAAATTATCGTTAGTTTCGAAATAATCTTGGCATATCTCGCTCAGAGAATCAGCATTGCTATCCAGCGTGGCAATGCTGCTAGTCTTTTTGGAACGTTGTCATGGGATACCAATTTGGGTCAATATTATTATAAATATATTTTATCTATTTTAGTTTTATAGTTTATCTATAAGTCTATAGTATATAGTCTATAGTATCTTATATAGTTTATCTATAAGTAGTTAGATATCCAACTGGTTTATGTAAATGTTGTTAATTCTGGTTATCTACACAAATAAATAAAATTTCTGTTGGTAATATTAAAATAACCGCTTTTTATTTAATGCATATGGATGTACGCACACGGTACTGTCTGTCTGCTTGTTAATGTCACCAAGCCATGTGTACCACTGTGTCAAAAACGAGTACATTTCGGTCTCTCAAGTAGGTACGATTATACGCCTTTGGTTTTTCTAAGAAATAGGCTTATATAGGCTTGCTCGTTTGTCTTCCCAAAGAAAAAAATATCAGACCTTAACCAATATCCCATATCGTCAATCTAACATTTAGATAGGCTAGAATAATCCCAAAAGTGGAACTTCAAGGTAAGGGGAAGTTAGCTTTAAAGGAAATTGCGAATGAAAATTAATTAATTCCTAACAATGGCGGAGGCGAGACGCTGAGTTCCCTTGACCCTTCCACCTAGAGCTAATTATCTAGCACTTGCATTATATTATTATCGATTGCAGAACAACCCGCTTTTATTGGACGTAGTTACTTTGTTATTTACTATATCAGTACGGAAAAATACTATCCTCTATCGTTTGTAAACAACGCCCCTTAGAGAAACTTGACACAGATAATTAAGATAACTCGTTAGCTTTATCTGAAATGCAGGATAACAATACAATTTATGAATTTAATCTAACATTGACTGTTATCGCTAACGAAAAACTGTTTTTTTATTAGATTCTTTGAATTAAAATAATGACAGTGAAAGAAGTCGATATGAAGTCGACTCCAGCTTATATGATGAAACTGATGAATGTGCACGAAGTGAAAGAATTCTATAAGTCTCAGAGAAGTGTACTCTCTCTGCACACTCCGCAAAGAAATCGACGTGGCGATAGGTATACAGATAAATAGCGCTAGTGAATTTCCATTCCATATTCCCAGACTAATTACATGGAATAGGTATAATTTAGATATCAAGTGCAATACCCGACCCCTGCGCCTGTAAAGTATGCATAATAAATTGAACAGCTCTGTGAGTTATTTAGTAAATTTTGTTTACAAAGTAAACAAGTGCTTCTAACCAGTTGAGCATCGCAAATACTTCACTTGTAGTAGCGATTTCAGGCAGTCAAAATGCAAAAAACTTATTTCTTTTTGCTTCTTCTTACAATTTGTCGTTCTGAAGAAGAGTTAAATCCGACTATGATATCTGACCTCATTAAAGTTATGGACAGACCAGCTACTCTCATATCTTTACTTTGCTGGCCTTTAAGTAAGTTTTGTTTAATTTAGAACTATGTACGAACGTTTCAACTGAGGGAAATAAGTTTAATTAAATTCTAGGTAAAAAAGTTCAGCTTTATAAGAATCTTGTCAGTGAGAATGCTAATAATCTAAACATGATACAATTTATGGAACTAAATGAAATATATCAACTCAACAAAAAGGAAGACACTGTATTTCTTATGGACCTTAGCTGTTTGGATAATGATACACATTTGGTACGTTTTAGCTTTACACCACACCATGAATTATTTAAAACTATATTTGACGTTTAATAAAAAAATTATAAGCTAATTATACAGCATTAGATTATTTGAATATTGTGAATAGATCTTAACAAAACCTTATCGCTTCTAGGAAATAATTGTTCTATTTTATGAGACATCAGAAGACAATAGAAAAAACGGTGCCTCTTAACACGATCCCAATATGCTTATAGGGATAATTGTACAAAAATCTATAATTATGATCTGTTTCAGAATATTATTCAGCCATACTTTAGATCACCGTTTCGTTGGATACTTATTGACTCGAACAATGCACAAGAAAATATGGTATCTCAGGCTGTCGATAATATCGACGTACTGCCAGATTCTGAAGTTATGGTAGCTCGGCGTGGTCGAAATAATGTGTACGAGTTCTATTTAAGTAAGCATGTTTATAAAATCTTACATAAAACTGAGATCACAAGGTCGGTACAATATTTTTGAACAATACCAGGAATGTTTATATATATATATATTAAAAGAGTATAATCCTACTTACAGTTTACAAAATAAGTTCGAAAGCCATATGGAAAACAGAATACTACGGCTCCTGGAATAAAAAGAGCGGGCTCCAGAAGTCAATGCAATTAGTTGAACCTATTGCTCTGAGGAGACTCGACTTAAATGGATATGAACTTATCATTTGTTTTGTAGTTACTGATAGCGGTTCCATCAATCATTTGACAGATGAAATGTAAGTTTTGATGCACTTAGGTACTAACAAAATGCACGAGATGCAAGTTAGATAAATATATATGACTGTTGGATTGCCTAATTTATTAAATAATTTTAAATATTATATTGATAAAATTACAGAAACGACCACATAGATACCATCACAAAGGCGAATTTCCCCACAACAAATTATCTTATTGATTTCCTAAGCGCCACAAGGAAATACGTTTTTGTAGATACATGGGGCTACAGGGTCAATGGCACGTGGAATGGTATGACTGGGTATCTGCTCAGAGGCGAAGTAGACATTGGAGGTAAGGCATCAGAAGTAACAACATCAAAACATAGCGTTAAAAACCTGAAAAATATTTTAATGTGACGTGAGTTGTTTTGGCGAACATGCCAAATTCTTAGAAATATTCCAAAAGTTAATTAAGCTGAATCAAGTCCAGGCGTACTCAGTATAATATAATTGTTATCAATGTATTAAATGAATAATTAACATAATTTCTTTACAGGATCTCCAATGTTCTTTACATCAGAGCGTATCGCAATAGTAGAATACATTTCGAGTCCAACCCCGACGCGTTCTAAATTTGTCTTTCAACAACCAAAATTGTCATATGAAAGCAATTTGTTCTTATTGTCCTTCCGACCAGCAGTTTGGTACAGCAGCATAGCATTGGTATCCCTGATGTTTTTAGCGTTGCTATTGGTTGCTTTCTGGGAATGGAAAAAGGCAAATCCCACTCTAGAAACAGTAAGAAAATTCCTTACAACTTATACTTGATTGATGTATCTGGTGTCCTATTTTATTTGTATGTTTTTATAGAGAGAAAAAGATGCTTCAATTTTGCGAGCGAATGTAGCCGATGTGGTAATATTGATTTTTGCAGCCGCTTGCCAACAAGGGAGTCCATCTGAATTGAAAGGTAAAATACGTATGACATCATAATCATTGGTTCATGGGTTTTAAGTGAGTGGGGTTGGTTGCTATCCTCTAAACATTTTTTACTTTTTCTGATCATGTTTTTTCAGTAAAGTAGAAGTTCCAGGTTTCAGTACAGTACTCATTCATAGCTAACACTTAGATACGTAACCCGTATGTAATCTTATAAATTTTCAGGTTCTCTCGGTCGCATCGTGATGTTAATCTTATTTCTGGCCCTGATGTTTCTCTACACATCTTATTCTGCGAACATAGTTTCCCTTCTACAATCCAGTTCGTCTAAGATAAAAACATTAGACGATTTGCTACATTCCAGATTGAAATTTGGTGTTCATGATACAGTATTCAACAAATATTACTTTTCGGTAAACACCTATTGTTAACGCTCAAATAATAAGTGAGGCAGCCGTGGGTTACATGGTAACCTGCCAAATCAAAATTGTTGGTTAAAACCCTGGACTCTACAAATTAGTTTTTTACATTGATTTTTCGGACTACTACTCTTATGGTATACGAAAACATGAGAAAAAAGAAGAAAAATTATATACGTTTCAGAAAAATCAAAAGCGTATTTACAGCAGCTTCAGAAACGCAACGGACTCGCCATTTGTGACCTTGTCATGTATGTATAGTAATGACGATAATGATGGTATTAATGACAAAGGCAATGTTCGCATTGTATATTTGACCACTCGGTCTTATATTTTTCTTTATACCACACGGGTGGTAAACAGTTTTCTGTAAATAAATAAAAATAATTACTTACGTACTTATATATTTTTATTATTTATATTAAGACAGCAACAGAGCCAGTTCGAAAAGCTATATATGAGAAAAAGATAGCACCGCCCGGAACAGAGCCTCGATTTATGACCATGGAAGAAGGGGTGAAGGCAATGCAAAAGGTTCTTCGTTTTATTTATAAATAGTTTTGAAATTCTAAGAAATTATCGATGTAGACTTATTATTACTTATTGTTTTCAGGGCCTGTTCGCCTTTCATATGGAAACAGGAGTTGGTTACAAATTCGTAGGGAAGTTCTTCAACGAAGGCGAGAAATGTGGCCTTAAGGAAATTCAATACTTGCAAGTTATAGACCCTTGGTTAGCAGTTAAAAAGAACACACCTTACATAGAAATGTTCAAAATTGGGTAGGTAAAGGTACTTAAGCGGTATTACACTTTTCAGTAGGCTATATTTATTACCCAGTTGTAAAAGTAAATAAGGTTGAAAATAGTTTGCGATTGACTTCTTCATTTACAATCGTAGTAAATAACAAGATTAATAACATAGAAACTAATAAACCATTGATTACCTATTACCAAGAAGATAGGAAAGCCTATCTGTACATCCACTTCACACTGCTTGTATTTAATCGAATTGGAAAGCGCAAACGCACCTTAACTACAATTGAAAGTTTTCTTCCGCCAACTCTTCCGGTTGAAACAGCTCAAGCTATTGGACAGTCCGGACTATTCAAATTAATCGTATACATGCTAGCCAAGAATTTGCATATCTCTTAGAACAAATAATAATAAATAACTTGTTTCCAGGACTAAGCGTATACAAGAACATGGATTACAAAACCGGGAGAACAGTCTCTTTTACGCTAGACGACCGACCTGTGCCACTTCTAACTTTGTATCTGTTAGCATGGTAGATTGTTATCCTGCCCTGCTCATATTATCCTACGGTTTTCTACTTGCTCTGGCGATACTTGCAACAGAAATACTGTTGTATCGTCGACAAAAATCAATACTGAAAAAGATTCGATGCTTACCAAACACACATGAGACAATTCAACTCTGACTTGCCGCTATGCCTGCCTTACCCAACTGATCCTGTCTGTATTGTAAACTTTACACATTATTGGTATAAACAGCACAGTGTGCCTAGATGTAATATTTACCTAAGGTAGACCTAACTAAGACAGAAATTAGTCACACAACGAGCTTTACAGCGAAGGAAAACATCATGAGGAAACCTTGAGAAGTTCAAAGTTTTACTTGAGTAACGGTGTTGGACTCGCCATCTGTCACGTTGGCACCTAAAATATATC